>JAUOBV010118702.1:0-12820 GCA_032360425.1 Rubia occidens | reverse complement strand
ATCCATGGTAAAGTAGACTTACCTGACCCATGGTCAGACACAACATTAAACTGATTAAATAAATGTAGGGTCGTACTTCATTGGTCATCAGACAGAGCAGGACCAAAATCAGAACGGTCAAGAGTAGTCCGCGAGGTCGCGACCACGTGCCCCGGAGGAGGCACGGCAGCACCGGCAAAGGGCGGTAGCACCGGGAGGCCATCGGCCGTTGGTCCGTCGTGTACGACGGCGGCGGTCGCCTGGTTCGACCCCGGTTTCTTGGTCTTCTGGTTCAAATCCTTGAACCAGTCTGGTACTCCATTGAGCTTGAAATAGGTATCTTTATCATGACCCTTGCGATGACAGTGCAGACATATCAGATTCTTGCGATCAATTGAAAAGAGACTAGCTGACGAAGAACCCGAAGGTGGTGAGCGGCGTGCAACATATGCTAGTGAGTCAGTTGAAGTGTCACAAGAACGAACGACAGATATGTGATTCTTCTCCTGAGCAACAAGATCATAGACATGTATGACCGGAGGGAGTGGATCAGTGATCATGATGTTGGACTGCAAGGTATGATAGCCTTCGTCGAGACCCATGAGAAACTGGTAGATCATACATTTCTCATGTTCGAGGAAGGCGTTGGCAGCATGGTTGCAAGTGCACAGAGGTTTACAAGCGTCACAGTTGCAAACTAAAGGAGGCCGAAGGGCGTTGTAATCACCAAACAGCTTCTTCGGGTGGCCAAAATAAATGGCAACGGTCTGACCATTTTGTCGACAGTTCTGAATCTCGTCACGCATCTGCAGAATTTTTGGACCATTCCCAAGGGTAAAATGCACCTTTAGATCATCCCACAGTTCCTTCACCGTGGGATAGTAACTAGTAGATGAACATAATGGTGGATCCAAGGTTTGCAAAACCCAACACACCATGGTAGCATTAATTCCAGGCCACTCAACCGCATCAGGATGATTGTCTGGAGGTTTGGTAATGGTTCCACCAATGAAACTATTCTTCTTCTTATCAAGCATAACACCGTAGATAGCATTAGACCATTCCAGCTCCAGGTAATTCTCCTCTCCTTTAAGTATGACGGGACAGATTGACAAACCCGAGCCGTCGGAAGTACTGAGTAAGTAAGGGTCTTTCATAGAACGACCCGTAGGAACAGATCCCCCAGTGCCAGATTGCAGTTGCAGCTGTTTGAGTAAAGTTGCAATCACATCGGTGGCGATGAGGCTTTGTAATTTATTAGCCTCGGTTTCAGCAGTGATGCAGCCTTGTTCAGCGGCATCGAAACTAGAACCAGAAGCAGACATGTGTACGGATCAACGGATTAGCAGATCAACAGTAGGCAGCGGCAACGGCGGCAACGACAACTGCATCATCGGCGCGTGATGTGCACGGCGATCGGCAGAAATTTAGGGCGACGATGCGTGAATGACACGTGCATGCAAACAACAACTAATGGTCACTTACAATGATGGATCGGTGGTGGCAGATCGATAGCAGTGGTGATCGGCAACAGAAGTAGGGTAGCGGCGGATCGGGTCGGTGGCGCATGGATACACGCGCAGCTGAGCGGACCAGCGGCGACAAATGGCAAAAATGAAACAACGGCAACGACAGCTAGGGAGTAGCAGCGGCGGTCGGTGAACCGGCGGACGAACAGCGAGCGGCGGACGGCAGACTCGGCGGCGCGTGTGATAACGCGCGGCGGTGATAGACGGATCTGTGGCTCGGAAAATTGCAAAGAAAAATTCTTTAGGTTTTCATGATTTAGGCTCTGATACCATGAAGAAAATTTTTGGGGTAATAATTGTGTGTTTTTATTCATACTCTGGGGTACATTATATAGTAGTACAAAAGACCTACTCCCTCCGTCCCACTCTAAATTGCTTATTTACTTTTTGAGAGTCAAACTTTGTAAACTTTGACTCTAAATAAAAATTAATGTATAAATAATAAATATATCATGTGAGATATTGTTAGATTTATCTTAACATCTATTTTCTAAATATCAATTTTTTATGCGTCATTATCATAAGTAACTAGTGATATTTATGGTCAAACATACTCATTGAAGACCGTGAAAAAGTAAATAAGCAATTTAAAGTGGGACGGAGGGAGTATATCATACTAGAAAAAATATTTTAATCTAATTACAATTACAATTACAATTACAAGCAATATTACTATTTCTTAATAATTTTTCTGGTAAATATTGTTAGACCATATTTAAATTTGCAATTGATAAAAATTGAAAGAAAAAAAACTTTTTATCAAAAGAGAACTGAATGCAACATCCCCGAGTACTCCATAGTATCACATGGGAATGTATTCGGTTTTCTTGTTTTTATCTACTCCGTACTCCAAAATCGTGGCAAACAAAAATCGTGCAAAAGAAATGGTCCCCATACATGCTATTACGGTTATAAACTCCGAGTACTCAGAAAGGTGTCGAGGCTAGGCAAACCTATTTCGCATGCCAGTTACAAACTAGCCGATTGTCCATGGAAAATTTCTTTAATCTTGCATTCTCCCCCTACTACAATCCAAGTTTGATTTTCAATGATTGATTAAAAAGTATTTCAATCGCTATATTACACCCTATATTTTACTTAATCACGCCATGTATTTTGTACAAATGAAACATCTTTTTGTATTTGTTCATATATTTAATTAATAGTGTGATTGAGTAGTTATTAATAATTAAATGTAATTAACTCTAATTATTAATACAATCAGTAAATAAATGGCAGTGGTCGGCGGAGGTGATCGTCGGCGGCTGGTCGGTGTCTTCAGATCTGGGCGGACGACGGTGGCCAGGTTTTTCATCCCCATTTTCTGATCTTCTCCGGTGGGAGTAAACCGATTCTTCCACACCGGTTCTCCCTCTCCCGGTCTCCCTCACTGGTTTACCTTTCCCCCACCCCCGATCTATTCTCCTTTCCCCGTTCTCATTCTATCTCTCCGGTTATTTTCTTATTTCCCGTTCTCCTTCCCCCCCTCCAGTTCTCTTCTCCTTCCGCACTCTCCTCCCCCAACCCGGTTCAGATCTCCCTTCCCGTTCTATTTCCGGTTTTCTCCTTCCCCTTCTCCCCATGTTCTCTCTTTCCTCCCACCACCCGGTTCTCTCTTTCTTCCACCACCCGGTTCTCGTTTCTCCACCCCGGTTCTCGCAATTCGCCGAAAAATGAGGCGGAAGAAGAAGGGCGGCGGCGACAGCAGCGGCGAGGTGGTGGCCGCTGGTGAGTAGGGATGATCATGGGTCTAGGACCCGACCTAGACCCACAGGGTCTAGACCCATTGGGTCAGGTATGAGTCCAAAACATTTAGACCCATCCGGTCCGGGTCCGGCTCCAGGTATGAGTCTAGATTTTTAGATACGGGTCCGGGTTCAGGTAAAAAAATACTAAGACCCAGACTCGACCAAGACCTAACCCGTAGACCCATATAAGTCTAACTATGTATAATTTTACCCAAAATTTTAAAATACTTTCATATTGTCTTTGTATTTTTATTTCAAATTCACCAAATAATATGTACTGTATATTTTGTTATCTTGAAAAAATAATTCTAATATATATTGAAGTTCAATTATTTGAATTTAAGATAATATATATTTTATTTAGTGAAGACAAAAATAAAAATATTAGACCCATTTAGGACCCGTTTTGGACCCAAGACCCGTTAGACCCATCGGGACTGGGTACGAGTCTAAAATTTTCCGACCCTACGGGTACGGGTCTAACTAAATTTTCGTAGGATCGAGTCTGGGTTTTATTAGATCCGACCCAGACCCAACCATGATCATCCCTACCGGAGAGTGGTGAAGGAAGGGGGAAGAAGAAGGGCTAATTAGTAATTTTAGTTTTTCATTTTTATTTTGATTTGTATTTTTTTCTAAATTAATTTTTGTATACACGTACATACGTATTAGAGCGTAAGTTAGTAAAATACAGGGCGTTATATAGCAACACCCTTAAAATTTGTAAGAATTTGGTATTTTAAAAATATAGGTTATAACGAATCCTATAAGATATTGTAAGATAAAATTATTAATTACATATCAAATCAATTTTATAAATTTTGACTAAATAAATATTTAGAGTGGAGTTTGGTCTGGAACAAAGTAGTGGTGCTAAGAAGTAAGCCGGAAGGAGGAAATATTTAATTAACTGAAATCCTCAAAAAGTGAAGGTAAAGTTTTGCGAAAAACCATCTTTTTATAGGTATATGGAACGACGTGGTTGAACTAAAATTATAGAAAGGTAAAAGGTTTTAGTTGCAATATTATAGTAAATATAAGTTTATGACCCGATTAATGCAACCCAAATTTTTATCTTAATTTATACTAATTTGCAGTTTAAACCTTAGTTTTTCTATAACTTATGGAAATATCATTTTTCAAGAGACGGACTCAACTAATTAGCAAACATTTCTATAAAAAAAAATGCTACTGCAGTACAAGTGATAAATAGACTGGTACATACTAATAATCAACCTTTGATACATTACATATTCAATCAGCATATTTTTCGATTTTCTATTCAAATTATATAACCCTATAAATTTTGAGAAAAATAAAAAAATTGATTGGATAGGTTATACCTTAAATTTTGGAAAAAGAGGAAGTATAAATTTATAAGAATATAAAAAATATATTATAAAATTTATACACGAATTATACGTGAAATTGAAATGATCTAAACCATACCGGATTTGATATGATATTTTTCAATACTACTCGTATGACACTAGAACCCGAATATATTTGATACGGACTCGATACGTGCTAGCAGAATAATCTATCAAATATTGTCCAGATGGGTTCTCATTCTTACTCGACTAGAAAGATCCTGTCTGTCAGGTCTGATGGTAATAATCAACATTTCAGATATGACCTACCCAATCAGTATATCTTTTGGTGTTTTTCAAAATTTATAACCATACAAGTTTTGAAAAAGAAAAATCTATCTTACTATCTTATGTGATGTTATACCTCTGGAAACTAGTCATATTTTTCAGGACGACCATGGCAATTTGATCGTAAATCTGTGCATGATGGTTACACTAACAAGGTTACTGTGATTAAGGATAGAACAAGGTATACATTAGTTCCATTATCACCGGTTGAAGTTATTGAGGCCAGAGATGCATGAAAATCGACAAAGAAAAGTTTGCGACTGATTCAGAAGTGACCGAATCAAACCCTATTCAGGGCTAGATTCCGATCGGCCAAAGGAGAAAAATTGGCAGCCAAAACCCTGTCAATTTTGACAAAAAAACAGGGAAGGTCAAAACAGGTAAGTCGGTGAATGATTTTTGAAAATTGTGAAAGATTTTATCTTCACATCTTAGTCCCTTGCCATCTATTTTTATGATGAAACGTGAATTTCCATTTGAATCTGGAAAATCATTTTATGCATCCATTAGGGACGTGAATAGTGCTTTTTTCTAATCATTCACATGTGTTAATTTTACATTTTAAAGAGAGTTATTTCACCAATGAAGCTATACATGTACATGTTCCTCCACAGTTTGCTGAGATGTTGCAGGAATTTGAGGATGTTTTCCCTGAGGCCTTGCCGCACATCCTACCTCCCCTGCAAGGCATTGAACATCAAATTGACTTGATTCCGGGTTCGGTTATACCTAATCGACCAGCTTATAACCCGTAGGAGACAAAGGAACTACAACGATAAGTTGAGGATTTACTCCAAAAAGATTATGCGCATGAATCTTTAAGTCCTTATGATGTGCCTGCCATTTTAGTTCCTAAGAAAAATAAAACTTGGCGAATGTGTATTGATTGTCGTGCTATTAACAAGATAACCATTAAGTACCGTCATCCTATCCCTAGGTTAGATGATATGCTAAATGATTTGCATGGATCTGTGATTTATACTAAAATTGATTTGACTCGGGGTTATCATCAGATTCGTATTAGGGAGGGTGATGAATGGAAAACTGCATTTAAAACTAAGTTCGGGTTATATGAATGGATTTTTATGCCTTTCGGATTAACTAATGCATCTAGTACTTTTATGCGGTTGATGAATCATATCTTGAGAAAGTTTATTGGTCGATTTGTTGTGGTTTACTTTGATGATATTTTGATCTATTATGATTCGACTAATGAGCATGTTAAATCCATTTTGTGTGCACTCCGTGAGTCTAATTTGTATGCAAACATCAAGAAGTGTACTTTTTGTGCTTCAAAAGTGGTGTTTCTCGGTTTTGTGGTCTCTAAGGAGGGCATAAAAGTCAACGAAACCAAAATAGAAGCAATTAAATCTTGGCCGAGACTTACCAATGCCAATCAGGTACGTTCTTTTCATGGTTTAGCTAGTTTTTATAGAAGGTTTGTGCGTGATTTTTCATCTATAGTTGCACCTTTAAATGAACTAGTTAAAAAGGATGTGAAATTTGTTTGGGGTGATGAACAAGAAAATGCATTTAATGAATTGAAAGAAAGATTATGTAATGCTCATGTTTTTGCTCTACCTGATTTTAATGGTAAATTTGAAATTCACTGTGATGCTTCTGGTGTTGGTATTGATGTTGTTTTGATGCAAGAGAATCAATCTATAGCTTACTTTAATGAAAAGTTAAGAGCGTTGCTCTAAATTATCCTGTTTATGATAAATAATTCCCTGCAATTGTGCGAGCATTAGAGACATGACAACATTATTTATTGCATAAAGAATTTGTTATGCATAGTGATCATTAATCGTTTGAAATATTTGAAGAGTCAGATGAAGTTGAATAAGCGTCATGCTAAGGGGTCTAGTTTTATTGAATCTTTTCTTTATGTGTTGCGATACAAAAAAGGGAAAAGAAAATGTTGTTGCTGATGTTTTGAGTCCTAGACATGTATTACTTACACGATTGGAATGTGTCATTTTCAGATTCTCTTTTGTGCGAGATTTATATGCTTCCGATCATGATTTTTCATCTGTTTATAATGCATATGAGCATGGTGCGTGTGATTCATTTTTTTGGCATGATGGATTTTTGTTTCACAACAATAGGTTATGTATTACTTGAAAGAGAAGCTCATTCAGGAGGTTTAATGAGATATTTTGGTGTATTAAAAACTTATAATTTGTTGCGAGAACACTTCTATTAGCCGAAAATGCTACTATCTGTTGATAGGGTTTGTAGGAATTGTATTGATTGCTTGAAGGCAAAGTCAAAGACTAAGCCTCACGGTTTATATACTCTTTTACATGTTCCTACACATCATTGGCTTGATATCTCTATGGATTTGTTCTCGGATTACCACGATCCTAATCAGGTAATGATTATATCTTTGTGGTTGTTGATCGATTTTCGAAGATGACGCATTTTATTCCTTGTAGGAAGACAGATGATGCAAAACATGTCACAAATTTATTTCTGAAAGAAGTGGTCTGATTACATGGAATCTCTGCGTCAAGAGTATCAGACAAAGATGTCAAATTTGTCCTACTTTTGGAATATCTTGTGGCACAAGTTAGAGACGAAATTGCTGTTACGGCAAGTCATTCGAAAACTGATGGACATGCAGAGATTACCAATTGCACACTAGGGCTCTTCTGCATGCTCTAGTTCTGAAAGATTTGAAGAATTGGGAAGCGTGCATTCCAATTGCAGAATTTGCTTATAATCGCACTGTTCATTCTACTATTTCTTTGCATCCATTTAAGATTGTTTTATAGATTTTTACAAAATAAACCATATTGATTTAATTCCTTTGAATTTTAAACAGGAGCGAAATTTGGATGGAGAAAAGAAGGCCGATTTTGTGAAGTGATTGCATGAGAAGGTGCGATTGAAGATTGAAAGGACAAATGCTCAGAATGTTGACAGAGCCAACTATGGCTGACAATTTGTACAATTCAAGGAGGGAAACTGGTTTGGTTGCATTTACGGAAGGAGAGGTTTTCGAATTCTCGGAAATCTAAACTAAGTCCTTGTGGTGATGGTCATTTAAAGTGTTAGCGCGTGTGAATGATAATGCTTACAAGATTGATCTTCCAGGCGATTATGGTGTTAGTACTACCCTCAATGTTGCTAATTTATCTCCGTTTAACTTTGAAGACGATTCAGTTTTGAGGGAGAAACCTTTCGACCATGGAGGGAATGATGGAGATGCCAAAATGACTACCACCATAAATGAAGACATTCCACGACTTGATCAAACATTTAAGGGTTACGTTCGGAATCCTCTTAGTGATATGGCTAGACCGATGTCAAGGTCAATAATGAATCTTAGAGATGCGGCATTGAATGCTTTGATTGATAAACTTCATGATGAGGAACTCAAGAATGATCAGTTAGGGCTTGGATAAATTATTCAAGTCTGTCAATTAATTGAAGACGTCGTGAAGAACACTATACTCCTTTTTCCCACCGGGTTTTTGACGAGGTAGTGTGACATTTGTAAACTATCGTAACATTATTTTATTTTGGTCCATAGCTCGGTCAAGTGGGCTTTTGAAGAGCTATTTTTGAAATTCAGCCTGTTATGTTCGACCCAGTCCATTAGGGTTTTGAAAATATTGTGTTTATTCTGATTAAACTTAGATTTGGTAAAATTAGATAAGCTAATATTCTTCAAGGCGACTTGGAGAAGAATTCGAGTAGATTACATTTATTTTTAGGAGTTCCAGTTAGATATGATTTTAGCTTCTTAAAACTGCCATAAGTTGATTCAGTTTCCATTTGTGATTAGGGTTTTGGGCCGAGATTTACCCTATAAATAGAGGGGGTTGATCGCCATTTTATACACATTTTATTCAGATTTTCGAGAAATTCTCAATTGCTTGCAAGCTATTTTCGTTGTTGGTTAGCCCTGCGGGATAATTAAGTATCAATACATTCGATTTGTAAACTAATCATGCGGGTTAGTTAGCTTCTCTTATCTCATGCTGTTCAAGATCTCGAGGGCTAGTTTTGATCAGTTTGTGCTGTTATAACAGGGTTTTCAAAATCCTTTGTTAAGTCAAAGATCTAAAATTTCGCAACCTAGAGTCTTCGCAAGAAGATTCATATCATGGAGCTTGGCGGCGCGGGTGGTGGGATTGGCAATGCGATGGTGGAGATTGGTGGTGGAAGAGATGAAGCTTGGGTGGTGGCGGGCAAGGGGTGGGGGGAACGAATTTAGGAAGAAAGAAGAGGTGGTGGGGGAGGAAAGGATAGAGACAAGGGCAATTCCATCTTCTTTTTTTTTATTTTTTAATTCACGGGAAGAATGGTCATTTCAGTAAATTTTGACCAAATTTCCCGTTGACAATTCAAGTCAGTGAAAAATGGCACATAAATCTAAAAGTTAGGGTTATTTTGACTCTTTCTCGTTTTGTAGGGTTAGATTGACAATTTTAGCCTAAAATTAGCGTTATTTTAACACTTTAATAATAATTTTTAATTCATATATGCACAAATCTATAATAATCTGCATAATTGAACTCTAAACTCTACTGACTACTGACCAACTTGCAATAGAGTTAATGTAAATTTGTTGGTTTTGTACTTATGCTTATGGTTTTCATTAATTATAAGTGAAGATTAGGTCTAACTACGTGTATTAATAGCATAGTTGACGATATTTTAGGTATACCTTCGTCACAGAAAGATTCTCTCAAGTCTCAAGTAGCTTAATTGTACCAATCTCTGTCAGGGTGTTTTCTGGACCCCAAACCGAAAGACGCATTTTTTTTTTTATATATGAAAAAAAAGGAAAGAGCACTACCAGGTGCATGGACGATTTCACCCGTATATCTCGTCTGTTATTGAAAGAGATGTTTTCATCATGATACTTTATCTTAAGATTTATTTCCAAAATGTCCAAAGCTATCCAACTTGAGGTAGTATACAAGATAAGGCCAAATCAAAAGGAGGAGTGGTTGAGGCATTTACCAAGCCTTCCCAGTGCGATATTTTTTTAAAATAAAATAATCATTTAGATTTGAAAAAAACGTCCAGTAATTATATTAAGTGAAATTGATTTTCAACTCAAATAGTCTCTAAAAGTGTCTAATCTATTGCAAGAATATTTAAATTACATGTCAACCAGACTGATCGTCTGCAATACAGATTAGAGATTCAATAAAACTATAATATCACCATCGAAATATTAACTTGCTCCCTGTAAAAATCACGACCACTTGGTAGAAAGGAGATTCCCACAAATATCATGACCACTCGGTAGAAAGAAGTGTATAACGCATCAATCACCTCACCAAATAGGAATTTTCATGAACTGCAACACCACTTGATCCAAAGTACAATCTTTGTTGTCCAAGTTGTAACACTTAGAAAAAAAATTGAAGCGTCCAAACTAATTGTAAACCCGAATACAAAACACAAATAAAATTATGAAAACATGTTCAGATTGAGAACAAGCCATCGACGGAAACATCTAAATCAAGTGATTACCATGAACACGTCGATCTAATCTATCATTTCAAAGAACAAAATTCAATGTATAGAAACAAATCCATACTTTAATCAATAATATAATCGCTCACATAATATCAATTAAAAATATTATAGTTTTCCCATCCCGCCATAATGGAAAAATTAGAAAAAGAAGATGGAAGAAAAATAGGATTTTTGATGTTTGGGGGTGCGGCTCTGCGAGAAGATTTGTGAGTCTGTGGAAATACTCCCTAATACGATAATGAGAAAAGTGTTTTTATAACCCTACTTACTTGACATAAGTTTTAATATAACCTTCCAATATTTGAAAGTGCCAATATAACCTATATAATCAGTGAAAGTGCAAATATAACCCTCCAGAAACTTTTAGCCGGAATTTTGTAAAAATACATTTTCCCTTATGAAAAAATAAAAAATACTAAAAAAATTAATAGGAAATGACTTTATTACCCTTAGAGTCATTAATATCCCAAATACTGTCGTCGGACCGCCGTCGTAACAGGTTGAGTTATATCAGCACATTATGAAAATTGATAGGGTTATATCAGTACATTCGCAAAAAGCGTAGGTTATATCAGCACATACTATAGAATATATGGGTTTTGATGATATTTTGTTGTGTTTAGTCTGCATTGATGGTTGGATGACCTTTGATGTTGTGTGTGGTTGTTATTTTGTTGTGTTTTTTGACTTAGGGTTTTTTTTTATGTTGATGAGTTTTGAAACGAGGCTACAATAAGTGATAATTGTGTTTAATATGAATGATGGTGTTGTGATGTCAAATTTTATGGTACATAAAATGTTGTTATACTGTGATAATGGTGTATATGATGATGTTGTCGCTCGTTAAGGCCAGCCGAGTACCACTCATTTAACTTTTATAATATGTACTAATATAAAGTGTGTTGACCCTATAAGTTTTAGGAATGTGTTGATATAACCTTATCAGTTTTCACAATGTGCTGATATAACCCGACATGTTATGGAGGCGATGCAATAGCGGTTTGGTGGTGGTCCGACGGTGGTTTGGCGGTCCGGTAGGTAAATTTGTCAACTAAAATTTAGATATTAACACTAAGGGTATTTTTGGACATTTTACATACAGTCAATGCCGAAAAATGGAAGTCAATGCCAGAAATGGGGTATGAGGGTTATATTGACACTTACATTAACTAGTTAGGGTTATTTTTGCACTAAAAAATATCTGAGTGTTATATTGATATTTAGTTAAGTAGGTAAGGTTATATTGGTATACTCCCTCCGTCCCACTTTACAAACTTTGACCCTAAATATAAATTAATATATAAACAATAAATATATCATGTGACATATCGTTAGATTTGTCTTAACATCTATTTTTAAATATTAATTTTTTATGTGACATTATTATATACAACTAAAAATATTTACGGTCAAACATGCTCATTGAACACCGTGAAAAAGTAATTCGGAACTTAATAGTGGGACGGAAAGAGTAGAGTATAATATGATATTTTGTTATATTAATTATCTGCTTTTAAATTATAAGCTTAATATATTTATAATCAAACACATTTATTGGAACATGTAAAATAAATAAAAAATTGTATAGTTTAATTTGGGAGGAACTGTGGCTTATGAAGTTATGCTCGTCCAACACTAACTGGTTTTCTTGTTCTTGTTCGGGGTTCTCAAGATTCGGAACTTGAAGCAGAAGTGCTGGAATTTCCACCCCTGAAAGTGAAGGACATTCCATGGCTGAAGTCCGGCGATCCCGAATCCATATTCCGCCTGGTGGCCTCCATGATGGAGAAAACCAAGGCCGCATCAGGTCTGATCTTCAACTCCTTCAAAGAGCTCGAAGACGAACAACTCAGCAAATCAAACCAAGAATTCAAAATCCCGACTTTCGCAATCGGCCCGCTTCAAAAATACTCCCCGACATCATCCTCAAGCTTCATCGAGCAGGACCGGAGCGCAATCAAATGGCTGGACAAACAACCGCCGAAATCAGTGGCTACGTGAGCTTCGGGAGTATTGCAGAGATGGACGAATCCCAGTTGTCGGAAGTCGCATGGGGAATCGCCAACAGTTTCCATCCCTTTCTCTGGGTTCTTCGTCCCGGAATGGTGCAGAATTCCTCCGGGATGAAGAATCTGCCAGAAGGGTTCTCGGCGGCGGTGGAGAAACGGGGACACATCGTGAACTGGGCCCCGCAGCCGGAGGTTCTGGCGCATCCGGCGGTGGGGGGATTCTGGACGCATTCCGGCTGGAATTCGACGCTGGAGAGCATCTGCGAGGGCGTTCCGATGCTGTGCTCGCCGTTCTTCGGAGATCAGCTGGTGAACTCGCGGTTTGTCAGTGATGTGTGGAAGATTGGGTTGCGTTTGGAGAAAGGTCTGGTTAAGGAGGAGATAGAGAAGGCGAT
>JAUOBV010118593.1:0-12821 GCA_032360425.1 Rubia occidens | reverse complement strand
ATCATTTCTGATCAATGTGAGCTAGTGATGAATTTAATGTGTAAAAGGAGGGGGAAAAAGACCAGTTTCTTCATATGTGACTATAGTAGGGATGATAAATGAGCGGATGAGTCGAATGTCGAGCGGATAATATGGGTAATTAAAAAATATGGGTATCACTCATTTCAACATATTTTATGATAGATAAAAAATGGATTTGATAAAAAATGGGTTGGATTATACCCCACTCAACCCGTAGGTTGAAAATCATTCTACCCGCAAGTTGAAAATGGGTGAATCCGCGGGGGTTTTAACCCATATATTTATCCATATGAGTTTATATACCAATTCATATGGATGAATCGGTATGTTTTAATCTATATGGGTTAAAATTAAACCCACATAGGTTGATATTAAGGAATATAATATTATGTGAATATTACTTGTATTTATAATAGATTCATTTTCCTTTTCTGTATAGGTCTTTTGTCCTCTATATATCGACACCAAGATCATAAATACAATTACAACATTACATCCTTATTTTCTACTTGGTATTAGAAATTAAAATTCTGAAAGCTAAACCCTAAATATTTTCCGCTGCCACAATCGTCCTAGCCGTCCTCCGATTCGATCAACAGGTTCTTCAAAAATGTATCGGAGCCGTCCTTCGGTTGATTGAACGACCGTCGCAGCCATCTTCCACGCTGCCATAATCATCCTAGCCGTCTCTGATTCGATCTGCCCGTGCGTCTCACCCACACATCGACACCACCTGTCACGCGCCTCCTCCAATAATCTCCATGCGCCGATGCGTCAATTCCTGCCGATCCGATCTGCTATCATCGCCAGTCTGATCCGATCCTGCTCCGATATCTACCTCCAATTCTGAATCTGAATTGGCCCGCTCTTCCGTTGAACGTGTTCTCATCGCTGCCGAAAATGAGGCCAATAAGCCACCGATGTAATTACAGCTTTACTCAAGCAGTTGCAATTGCAATCTGGCATTGGGCAGTCAACACCCGTTGCATGATCTATGAACTTTGCGTACTACATTCATCCTTCCGAAGGTCTCGATTTGGTCATTTGTCCCGTCATACTAAAAGGTGGAGAAAATTACCTTGAATGAACTACTGCAATTTGTAGGGCTTTGCTTGCTAAGAAGAAGATTGGTTTCATTGATGGAACTATTACTAAAGCCTTGGCTGGTGATCCTGATGTTGATGATTAGCCTAAAGTGAATGTTATCGTTGTTTGTTGGACATTGCAGACTATTGATCCATTTGTACGATCTACCATGACTTATCTTTCCACTGCTAAGGAGCTGTGGGGTGATCATGTTAGACATTTTTCTCTTGTTAAAGATCCAAAAATTCTTTAGATGCGCGATGGTATCATTAAATGTCGTTAGAATGGTCAGACTATTGCTATCTACTTCGGCAAACCCAAGAAACTGTATAATGACAACTCTCTTCAACCTCCTCGGGTTTATACCAGTGAAGCTTGCAAACCATTGTGCACATGTAACCATTATGCTGCTGCCTTCCATGATCGTGAGAAAGAGATGATTTATCAATTTCTCCTTGGTTTGGATGAAGGCTATCACACCTTGCAATCCAATGTTATGACTCAAGAACCGCTGCCATCCGCCATGCGTGTGTATCCCCTACGTCTCAGAAGGAGAATCACAAAGTCGTCATTCGATATCGTGAGTTTTCAAACGATTCCATAGCATATGATGCTCATCGCCCACTACCTTCAGGATCTTTTCCTGGAGCTGTCACTGAAGCTGAATGCAAGAATTTATTTGTACGCATTTTAATCGCAAGGGCCATGAAAAAGCTACCTGTATCAAGCTCGCAGGCTATCCAGAATGGTTCACGGAGATGAGTGACAGAGCTAACGCTGCGAAGAACACAGTGCCAGCTCCGCTAGTTTTTGCCTCACCAGGCATTTCAGCCGCCGGCGTGGTGACATCGCCTCTTGTGTTTATGTCTGCCACATCCTCCGGTGTCCTTGCCTGATCTGGTTTTGGTCATTCTCTGTCTGAAAATTAATAGAGTATGACACTTAATTTATTTAATCAGTTCAATTCCCTTTCCGAACATGGGTCAGGTAACCTACTTTACCTTGGATTCTTGATTCAGGGGCCTCATATCACATGATTGGTGACAGAGTTGTTTCTTGAACCAGGGTAAATAAAAAAAAATTGGATGCAAATGGTGTAATTTTTTAAACCGGAAATAAAAGGGGAGGGCGAATTCAGTGAACACTTTCTCATATTTTTGGCTATTTGTGCTTCGTTTCTCATATTCCTAGATTTTGCTCTTAGGAGTCGAAAAAGCATTTTTCTTAGTTATCCAGTTGGCAAGAAAGGCTATCGCCTTTATGACTTGGAAACCAGCTCCTTCTTCAACAGTCGTGCAGCTGATTTCTATGAAGACCAGTTTCCGTTTGCTGTGACATCTGTACCTACATAGTCACAAATTGTATTTGGTTCAACGATTTTTCGACACTGGATCTGACGATGAGGACTATTGATGTCGTCACTTCACTGTCGGTCATCTTTTCGGCCGCGGCATCACCCTTGCCACTGCCGGCATCCGCCGTCCCTCTCCATCCTCGGCTACTCATCTACCGCCAGCCATATGTCGGCCGCGATCCCGCCGACTGCTTCTACTATGGCTTCACTGTCGCCGCTAGCCACTCTGGTCGTGCGTCAGCCGCCTCTTACCGTGGCATTATTGTCGTCGACTGCCTAGTACCCGCCACAAGATTCATAGCTTCCAGCGCTACCTGCGATTGATCATCTTCTGTCTTGCTAGATTGCTCGCGATCTTTGACCTTTGGCTTATCTGAATAACTATATTTGCTGCTGCTAACCCCCCCCCCTCCTCTTCCAATGCTACGATCACTCATGCGTCATCACTATTCTCAGGTTCCCTCTATCCTTAAACTGATTATGTAAATTGCGATAAATTTTCTAGTATGCATTTCAGATTTTTAGGTGTAGTAACTTCTAGTGCAGATCCTACCACTTATTCAGAGGTGTCAAAGCATGCTCATTGGTGTGATGCTATGGCTAATTAAATTAATGCTCTTGAATGCAATGAAACTTGGACTATGGCTTCTCTATCTCCAGATAAGAGTGTTATTGGGGAGTGCATTTTTGATGGGGGATGAATATACCAAATTTGGATGCCAATTAGGGTGAAACTTGAAAATGGAAAATAATAAGGAGGAGGCAATTGGAGAATGCGTCATTTTTTTTGTGGTCTGAAATTAAAAAAAATTAAAATTGAGAGAACACATTCTCCAAATGTGTCCACTATTATTATTATTTATTTTATTTAATATATTCTCACTTTTTTTGTAATTAAAGATTTTTTTAAAAAATAAAGGACGCATTCAGCGAATTCCTTCAATTTTATTAAATTTATTCTCCAGTGTGTTATGAAATAAAAAAAAACATTGCATCCTCTAATTTTTAATATTTTTATGTTGTTTTTTTAATTTAGACTTTTTTTAAAATTTCAGACTGTTTAAAAAAAAAGTATATAGAGGACGCACGAATGCTTCCTCTAATTTGTAATCTATTTTTTATGTTAGTTTTTTAAATTTCAGATTTCTTAAAAAAGGAAAATTAATATGGTGTATATATAATGTTTGTCTTTTAAATGTAGATATCCTCTTTTTCTCTTCGTTATGTCTGAATCTTGAAAAAAGAAAACAATTAAGTTAGAGAACGCATTATGCGAATGATTTCTCGGTGAAATTAATATATATATATATATATTATATATATATATGTGTGTGTATTTTTTTAATTTATTTTTGAATAAATTTTTTCTTGAATAACCTAGTATTATTTTGTTTAGAATAACCTAGTATTATTTGGTTTTGAATAACCTAGTATTATTTTGTTTTAAAAAATATGTTTTGCTCGATAATTATTAATTTCAATATAAAAAATAGAATAGTAGTTATATTCAATGTTTACTTAATTTGAGGACGATAATAATAACAAAATATGAATTCATTCATATATAGATAGGTAGAAATGTACGTATTAGTAATGCAATATTAGTTGAACACGTGTTGATTGTATTAATGACGCCCTCCGCAAAATTTTCCACCTGTTCCACATGGGGGTAGGCGTATGGTGTGGGATGTGCGAGTTCTTATAACCACATGAGTAGACACTGCTAAGTCATCATCTTGAAGTCCCTCTGTTAAATCCTCCATTCAATGTCAAGTCGTCCCACAATTAATTCAACTAATTGATAGTGGATTAACCTCTGCTTCAGTGTCACATGTTTCTCAACTCTAGGTGGATCATAATACACACCTACATTCACACCATACTTAATCACACCACCTCTATACAAGAACAACAACAAAATCATCGTATAACTGCATCGTAGTAATAAATTAACAAAAAATTAACATTCCAAATACAAATTATCATTCCACATGATAAAATCACTGGTTTTCCTAACGAATTTCAAAACTAAACTCAATTAGGAAGACATAATTGTTGCATGCAGATCAAAATCGGTACAAACTAATTCAAATAATATCGATTCAAAACACGAAAATAAATTTCATAGTGCATCAATATTTATTCAGTTGAAATTATATAATTATGACTTTTTTAAACAACATACCCCGGAGAAAGAAGATGTGTTTCTGCTGAAAAAGAGTGTAAAACTTTTCTTCATATCGTACCCCAAATTTTTCTATAAAAGTACCATGTACACTGTCAGCACATTGAAAGCTAACATGCAAATGGTATAAATAATAATTAACTTTTCAAATAAATATTATCATTCAACATCATCAATTCGTTGATTTTCTGAATTTTTTTAAAACATCAACGACAATTTGGAAGACGCAATTCTTATTTTCTGACCATAGTCACTACAAACACATTCAATAATATCGAATAATAACACAAATAAATATTTCCTTCATTTTCAAAACCCAAAAAGAATTGACTACATTTCATACTCCATACAACTTTTTTTCTGCCATTCAGTAATTATACAATCGAAAAGCTCGCCCAATCTCCGACAATGCGCCTCCTCCACCGGTGGCACGTGTAAACCACGTACGGCTGGACTTGTGACACGTGAAGCCCACACGCAGAATCAGCCCCGGCGTATCTCACCGAACAAAAGCCGGCGAAGCTAAGTTACCGGTGGCCTACAAGAAACGTTTCAAAACAACATTTTGACAAAAAAAAAACAAACAAGGAATAATAGATCTACGAATTACAAATACCTGGTTTTCGACCCAAATTTTCGTCGACTCTGGAGATGAAAATGGAGAGCCCGACAAAGAGGGAACACGGCGGGGGTTTAACCGGCGTAAAAATTAACTACGAATGAGGAAAAAATGAGAAGGAGCACAGCCTCCAAAGATTCGTCCGGTCAAGGAATGGTTAAAAAATAAATGCTTTGTTTTTTTTCATTTTAAATGAGCTCAATGAAGATACATTCTCTGAATGCGTCTTCAACTTTTCCACCAACACACATCAGCCATGCAATTATCATTTAAAACCCATATACAGAAGATGCATTCACATAATGCATCTTCAATTTTTCCCGGCTTTAAGTTTGAACATTTTAAAAAAATACCGAGGCCGTATTCTAATTTAAATTATTATTTTTTGAAAATGATAAGGATGCATTTAGTGAATCTTTCCTCACCATTTGCATCCGGTACGGGTCACTGTAGCACCATCAATGTAAATTTTTCGTTATTCGGTGCATGTGGGTTTATCTTACCAAGTTCAAATCTGATGGTACCATTGAATCTCACAAAGCTCGTCTTGTGGTTCTGGGTAATCATCAGATTGAGGGAACTGACTATATTGAGACATTTACTCCTGTTGCAAAAATAAGTTCAGTTCGTCTACTTCTGTCTGTTGCAGTCATTCGTGGTTGGGAACTTCATCAGATTGACGTCCATAATGCTTTTCTACATGGAAATATTCATGAAGGGGTTTTATGTTCCCTCTTACTAGTTATTCTGCACCCCTCATCCTCGTCTGTCGGATTCAGAAATATCTTTACGATTTGCAACAAGGTCATCACAATTGGTTTGCCAAGTTGGCTCATGCTCTACGCGCATTTGAATTTATTCGAGTAAGGCCGATTAATCCCTTTTATTTTACTCCCGTGGCTTGGTTTCTTTACATTTGCTTGTCTATGCGGATGACTTGGTGATTGCTGGTAGTTCTTTTTCACTTATCTCTGACTTCAAGAATTACTTGAGCTCTATTTTTCACATGAAGGATCTTGGTGCACTTAAATATTTCTTGGGTATAGAGACTGCTAGAAGACCGGATGGGATGTTTCTTTCACAAAGGAAATATGCCCTTGACATTTTATCAGGTACTGGTTTACTGGATGCTAAACCAACTGATTTTTTGATAGAGCAACAACATGATCTTGCGCGCCTATAGAGATCACTTTACGATGATCCTGAGCATAGGTGCCTAGTTGGTTCTCTCATTTATCTTACCTTTACCCATCTTGAGCTCAGTAATTCGGTTCATACGCTTGCTCAGTTTATGAAGTCTCCTTGTGTTCTTCACTGGCAAGCTGCTCTCTGGGTTCTACACTACTTGAACAGTCATCTTGGTCAAGGTTTATTTCTCTCTTCACTTAGTTCTTTACAATTGACTGAATTCTATGATTTAGTCGGCCAGACATCGCACTAACATGTCGGTCGGCCGACCTGTATGAGCTATATCACCGACACATAGCTTCAAACTAATGTGATGGTATACATGTCTAAGTGCGTTGCTAATCAGTCAGTAAAACCGATTGGTTAACTGAAAATAGTGCGACATCTCATTCAAGCATAATAGCAAAAAATATGAATGAGCGACATCGCTAGATGATCGCTCCAAACAAGGGAGGATCGAAGGAACAGTGACGTCGCAGTCAAACCTAACAGACGCATTGTCAACAGTAGAGAACTAGACTAAATTAAGGTTCTAAACAAAAATATATGGTTGGTTAACAAGGGAAACATAAAACCAAAATTTCTGCAATCTAAATACATAATCCATTGGAATTTTCAAAACAAAAATCAAACAACACATTGATACACTGTATACATAACAAATTTAAGGAAAAATACAAAAATGAAAGAAATCTAGAAAATCTAGAAATCATACCTTGGAGAAAATGTGTTGAGGGGCAGTAAATATTCGAGGGAAAGTTGAATGTTTGAAGTGATGTACGAGGTGGGTTCACACACACACACACACACACATATATGTATATATATACACATATATGTATTTATATTTATATTCGTTATGAATCGTTGTGAATTTTGCCTCGGCTGTTACGACGCCTCGTAGAAATTGACCTTATCAACATTGGACCGCGTATGAGCGACATTGATTTTTCTTAAAGTGGGCCTCACCATTTCAACCTATTAGCTTAGCAACTGGGTATGTGTGTGATCAAAATAAACGCAATTGACCTTCATAATGGTTAATAGTATATTAGGAGCTAATAATTAAATTTACAAATGTCCATGAATTTTATTTACATCCGGTTCTTTTAGAATCGATTTTAGCACAACTGGTGAACTTTACAGGTCCTTCTGAAAATGTGCGAGGGACGAAATGCAAAATTGGAGATACACAACTATCTAAATCACATTGTCACAATCATATTTTTCCGATTTAGGTACAAAGGAACCATGGTATTTTCCCCTCATTTTTATTATTATTCCATTAATACCATTACGATGAGCGTTATTAATTAGAACGATAAATTCCACTTCATAGAATCACACCAAATTATACATTCTTGTTTTTTTATGAATTAAAAAGATAATGAAATTCCGTCCATCAATTTTCTTAAAGTACAAGTACGTGGTCTAAAGTAATTTGTCGATGATATTCAAG
This sequence comes from Rubia occidens, assembly GCA_032360425.1. Lineage (NCBI taxonomy): Eukaryota > Viridiplantae > Streptophyta > Magnoliopsida > Gentianales > Rubiaceae > Rubia > Rubia occidens. The sequence continues at coordinate 4,909 of JAUOBV010118593.1, read as the reverse complement.
TGTTAATCGGAAGATCTTGTGGATGACTCTGTGGGATTATGCCAGTTTCTTAATCATTTTTGGGGATTATAAGTTTAACTGAGGATAGGTCCTTTCCAGGATTATTGGAAGCGATTTTGGGACTGCCGGTGTACTTTTCAAATTTTGCACTTAGGTTCCCCCAACAAAGTGGGAGAACTCAAAATGCAAAATTGGAGATACACTTATCTGATTCACCAAGTCATGGCCACGATGTTCCGATTTGGTCATGCACGGATAGACCGGGGTAATCATCCGTCATTTTTGCTAGTATTCCATTAATACCCCACGATAAGCGTTATGAGAATGATAATTTCCACATCATAGAATCACAAGAAATTTCATATTCTTGGTTTTTTATGTAATAAAAAGCTAACAGAATTCCGTCCATCAAATTTTTTAAAGCGCTAGTACATGATCTAGAGTAAATTTTAGTTGATTACTTATAAGATAAGAGGGGTCATTTGGAAGAATTTATGGAAGTATATGTGGAATAAGACCAGTTCCATTATTACCCTTGATTAGTATAAGTTTGGCCATGGATGTTACAGTTTCTTTTCAGGACGATCATAATCGGGTTTGGGATAACCGGTGAACTTTTTAATTTTTTTAATTAGGTCCCTTCAAGAAAGTGGGAGAAATTGAAATGTAAAACTGGAGCTATAACTTTGTTATTAACATTTTCAAAACAATGTTGTTCCGATTTGTTATTCACATTTTCATGCACGGGTCATGGGAAGGGGTTGCAATCTTAACAGGGAGCATTTTACGACACTTTTCAAAACATAGACTGTAACCCTTATGTACAGCATCGCAAATGTGTCGCATCAAACGAACCCATAAGTGATCCCCTTATCGACGTCGTTTGAAATGAACTGAAAAATTTGAACCAAAATTTCTCCATCCCTTTTTCATGCCAATAACATTCAGCAACAACACTCATTTCCCATCACCAACACTCTTCCTCCAAACCCAACTCCACACCATCCTTTCCTTTCACACCAATACAACCATTAAAGAACTGAATCAAATTCTGTTCTCAAACATTAACAAGCATCCGAGGATGGAGCATCCCCAGGTTCAAATTAATTGAGGTAATTTTACATCCATTCCATGTTCAGTTCCCATATTTATTACCTTCTACATGTTTTTTTCTCAATTATCAATTATTGAATATTTTATTAAGTATGATGATTTTGTTACATGTTATATAGTGTATATTATTCGTGCTTCCAAGATAATGCAATGTTTATTGTGTAAAAAAAGGCTTAGATTATAACTAGTTGTGAACGATAATCTCATCTTCATATGAACACAGGTTGAATGTGCAACGTCGGCCACAGATAATCATCCCACACGATATGAGACCAAACGTTGACAAACATTGCATAGGCTATGAAATGATGGAAATATCTCTGAATGTCTGACATCGCTTCCCTATTAGACTTTGTGGTTTCGATTTCTTCTGCATGCGACGTCGCTTATAAGCAGATCATGTACTAATTCCATGTTGACATTAATGTCGTCCACATATGACTATATTATGTGTTCATCATTTTGGAACTTCCGAATTCTAACATAATTTTTTTCATGTGTATTGGTTGTAATAGGACAAAGAGAGTTATCGATGGACTTTCAGCGTGTAATGTAGACAATAGAGGTTCAATACAATTAATGTTTCAATTTCATATCAACCTCATGTATTTTAATATGTTCTAACATGTATTTGTAATATATGTTCAAGTTTTGTTGGTTCCTTGCATTTTCATTCTTTCAACAATTAATTGAACAATTGATTGTTGAATGATGTTTAACCATTTCACGAGTTATGGAACGTTAAATAACATAAAATGTATATCAATTAATGATTGTTTGTGTAATCAAATATTAAATTTTATAATATTGTACGAGAACCGATTTCTCCAGAACTAATCCGCTACGTCGAACAAATAGATGAAGTGATGACACCATACCGATGTCGCATACACCAGCGACTTTTTTTCGACGTCTTCCATACAAAAAGACATCATGTTTTTTAGCCTTCCACGTAAGAAGGCACACAACGAGGGTGCTTTGGAGCATACGATGTCGCATATCATTTTCTATGATGTCGCTATCATTTATCCTCAACGTCAACATTCAGGATGTTGCAACAATTTCAGTCCCCTTTTCTGCATTCATTTTATCATCGACATTGCTCCGTATGCACGTTGATATCATTCTAAACGATGTCACAACTATGGTCTCCAATCGTCAGCTTCTTGCTTGGACCAACGTCAGTCACAAAACCTCTTGACATCGGTCCAAAACTCAGGTAAATAATACTTTTTACCTCGGTTATGAACCGAGGTTAAAAATTTTTACTTTTACTACAACAATATTTACCTTGGTTTTTTTGTGACTAAAAACTGAGGTAAAATTTTCTGTAGAACCGAGGTAATAGGTGTTGTTTCTTGTATTGTGCACTCATCACTCTAGTAGGGGATTATCCCGGTCATATGAGGTTAATGATAAGTTCATGTATCATCTCGCGACCTGTCGAGCTTAAGGACCACGACCTTAAGGAATACTAGTGGGAAGGTTGAGCATATGGAAATTGGAAGAGAAAGAAATAGAGATGGGGGGTGTGGACTCTCGAATTCAAAGCTCCAAAAACTCCCAAGGGACCCCTCTCGAGAGATCTAATAGAATAATAAATGAATTAGAATCAGGTTAGGAAAGGAAAACTCCTTTTGATTAGGTTTTGTATATATTTTTTTCCATATCTAATTCTATCTTGTATACCCTATGCACTCACTATATATATGAATACACACAGCCACAATTATTTGTAGGTTTTATCTTCTATCATGGTATTAGTCAAATCTGTCTAAATATTCTCTGGCTTTTATCAAAATATTTTTAGTTTTTTCTGCTCACGCACACCTTGCCTATCAGAGATTTTCCGATCAATTTTTTTTTCTCCGCCTCACGCTCCGTTTTGCCGGATCCCACTCGTTTCCACCGTGACCTTCACGCGCCGCCGCCTATGATCCCGTGCCGCACCTGCTGCTCCATCCCTGCGCAACGGTTAAATCATTTATCCACTGTCATTCAAAAGCTTGATGTGTGTTTGGTGCGATTTGATTTTTCTTTTATACTTGGATCTATTCCCGATGACGACCATTATGCTTCCTTCGTTGATAGTTCCAACTACTCTCACTAGCATACTCAGGTTACGTCGGTTTTACGAACTGTCAAATTAATTGGCTATGTTGATGGTTTGGTTAAGTGTCCTGATACACCTCTGAGCTCGTCCTCCAAGGAATCAGATGACAAGGCTCCTGAAGATGATGATGCTCGTGAGGCTTGTATTTATATAGATCAGGTAGTTCAAGCTGTTCTTTTTTCATCCCTAACTCTTTCTGCTATGTCGGCAGTTGACGGTATGGTCACTGCTGCTCAGGTATGAGATGCTTTAGACACTAAATATCATAATAATTTTCATGCTTATCACCTTTATCTGCGTGATCGTTTATATGATGTTCGTCAAGATGAGCAATCTGTCCGGGAATATTATGCTCGTTTTAAAGATATTCTTGATGAATTACATCTTCTTGGTCAACCTCTTAATGATGAGGATATTGTTGTTGTGTTTTATTGTGGCTTGAATGATAAACTTTCCCTGTTTTCCTATGCTCAAATGGTGAAAGATAGTTTACCTCCTTTGTACACCATTGTGGCTGATGCTGAGGTATTAGAATTTTCACTCAAAGCTCGCTCGTCTATACCTGCATCGGCACCCTCTATTTTTGCTGCTTCTCAACAGGGATCCGGACAGGAAGGGGAGGAAGGGGAGGCTGCGGTTTTGGGTGAGGAAGGGGCGACCGAGGCTGTGGCAGTGGGCGAGGCCGTGGCTGAAACTCGTCGCCGGCCGGCGGTGGCTCCCTTATTTAGGCCTAGCTGACCACATATGTTTTCCAGTGGTGTCATCGCCCCGGTCATCTTGCTGAATTTTGCTATAAGTTGTCCCATGTTTTTCGCGATGATGTTGCAAACTCTGTAGATATAGCTCAACCAAGCTATCAGCAATTGAATGCCACCCCTGATTGGTTTATGAATTATGGTGCCACCAATCATATGACTGGCTCTGCTTCCAATATGGATAGCGTCGCTTATTACAATAGTAATTGTCGTGTTTATTTTGGAAATGGTTCTTTTTTTAATATTTCCCATATTGGTAATTCCCGAATTTCAAATTCCCTAACTTTATCTGATGTCTTGGTTGTTCCAAATATCCCTAAGAATTTTTTGTCTATTGCCAAGTTAACAATGGATCTAAATGTTGCTGTTTGTTTTGATGACACTTCTTTCACTATTCAGAACAAGGATACCAAGAAGCTCGTGGATCGAGGACACCGTGAGGGAGGTCTCTACGTTTCCAATATGGACACTGTGAGGGAGGTCTCTACGTTTAGATTAAATAAAGCCAAGGCTTCATTTGAGCTATGGCATAGTCGGTTAGGACATGTTACTTTTTCTGTAATTTTATCTTTAACTAAAATCGGTAGTTTTTCAGTTACTAGTTTGCTGCCTAAGCCTCATTTATGTACTTCTTCTGAAATGGCTAAAGGCAGGCGTCTTTCTTATAATTTAAAATGCGCACCACGCATACTTGATTTAGTTCATTGTGACCAATGTAGACCCCACTTGTTTTCTCTCGTGTTGGGTACCTTTATTATGTCATTTTTATTGATGATCACTCTCGGTTTACTTGGTTATATCCTCAGCGACATAAGTCTGATTTTGTGGAGTTCTATATGCAATTTGAAACTTTTGTTGAGAATCAGTTTTCTACCACCATTAAAGTTTTTTAGAGTGATGGTGGAACCGAGTTTGTGAATCATCGCAT
>JAUOBV010118485.1:0-12821 GCA_032360425.1 Rubia occidens | reverse complement strand
AGCACAATCATCGATCAATGATCAACCTAGTAATTTCACTCTGGCGGGAAGTTTACGACCATCATACACATGTTTAGATGGAGGTTATGAATGACAGAATTGATCAAATTAACAGTTTGATCAGCGATGGTTGGTGTCGCAAACATGAGGCCGAAAACTCTTGTCGTGTGATGATCAAAAGAGGAGGACATCGTTGTGCGGATGATGCAGGCATATGGGACATTTGATTTCATCCCATTCAATTTTTGCCACAGGTGAGGGATTATGGTGTCGGCGACCAGTTTAATGGCCGTTTCTTTGTCAAAGATTGGGTCCCAGCAGAATTGTGCTTCTTTCTTGTCCGTGTACCACAGTATCACCGCGTGACTTTGTCGGTTTCGGAGTGTTATGTCGGAATAATCATCTACGGCTACATTCTACTGATCGGAGTTTGGTTCCGGCTTCTCCATGTTTGCCTTTTTGGGTGAAGGATTCTATATTTCTTGTCCGTGTGTATCTTGCATGCAATGTTACGTTCGTGATTTGTGCGCATTGTGTGTCTATTGGATCAAAACGTACCGTTTGATTTGAATTTGGTCAAGGAATTTGTTGAGTAAATGTATCAGAATCTCTTCTGATAAGTTCGCCGAATTTAAGTCATTGACTGTTTCAGATTGTGAGGCTTTTTGTAGAAATTTGTACTGCAATATCAAGTTGCACCTACAATGTCAAGTTGCGTGCGTGATCTGTGCTAGCTGGTAATATTAATAAAAGCTAAGGCTACAATGACATTGAAAGAATACTAATATAGTCATAGTTATTTGCACATTTAAAAGAAAGTGATTAGTGATTTGGTCTTTTCGACTTGGCCCGCTTCTTTTATTGAGGTAGAAACACACAATTAGATGATACAGAGGATCGATGCAGAAACACACAATCTCTCTCTCTGCTGATATGTATGAAAAATCAACCAATCCTATGATCCAGATATCTCTCTTGGTGTCCAATGCTTCAAAACCTAAATGAAATTATGAGTAGGGTATCCATACTCATATTCATTGTAGTCATAGTAAAGCCTATCCCCTTTAGCAATATCACGAGTCGCAACCAAAAGGACCCAACATTCACCATTTACGTCATATCGTACACACTTCGTATTCTGCTTCTTCTTGCACCCCTACAAACATTTGAACTAGTTTAAAAAACTACACAAGATTTATTTGAACTTCCAATATTTTCGGATATGAAGAAAAAATTGCTCCTCATTATGAGTTTTCTGCTGAATAAAGAGTATTATGACACAATCAAGAGAGCATAAAGAAAAGGCATGTAAGAATAAGGGAGTGCAGAGTTTTTGGTGTTGATATGACTACTGTGTGTGGGTGCTTTTAGAGTTAAGCGTGCGGTTATATGTATGATTTAGACCTAAGCGTGCGGTGTACGTGCTCAACGAATTATACTACTTTTTTATCTTTTCTTTTTAAAAAAAAAACAATTTTAATGTGCTAAGGCTATAATCATGTTAATGAAGGATCCCATTGAAACTACTATGCCAAATCTTCATCATCAGTTATCGCACGAATCCATCACGCACAACTCCATACACATGGAATTCTCGTTCAAGGAATATCTGTGATGAAGGAACTATGTCCTGTATATTGGCAATCTTCTTCTAGCTCTGGAATGCATCTTTTGTGCAGGAAGCATACTTGTTCTAGTTCTATAGATCAGTATCATAAAAATGAATATGTTACCTCAGACCTTTTCATTTGTTTCAGAAAACGCATGATAAAACATGGCCCAAAATGTCGAAATCCCAAAAATGTACTCATTGGACCAAAGTTACATAGCCGACGACCATCTAGTATTCGGTCAAAACTACTTCCTACCTTCTATACGTCAACTAGCTTTCTGAGTAACTCGAATTCACAAGCTACTTTAAGCCTATTACACCAGATTTTTGGTGCCGCCCATTAGCAGTTGCGCCGCTATTGATGAGCAGCTCGAATTCCATCACAGCGTCTATAGAGTTGTACATCAGACACAAAACTACAAACCGGAAAGTGAAATTCACCCATCTATTGCTAACCACTACTATCCTGTACCACTAATTTTGATCTATTTTCTTTTTCAACGTCAAATTTGATAAACTTTGATCATAATTATAAATTAATGCATTCATAAATATCATGTGAGATATTGTTATAATCATCTTAACATCTAATTTCTAAATGTTATTTTTTATTTGAAATAGGTATATACTCTGTATAGGTAAAACATAATTATTGAAAACTGTGAAAAAGTAAATAGACCAAAAGTACGGAGGGAGTAGTACTAAAACGACCATAACTTACGTCCAAAAGTTATCAAACCTTCATCATTATTTGTGATGGAGATATCAAGAGCTTGCATGTGATACTCCAAATTACAATATAATCCCTCCGTCCCACAGCTTTTGGCCTACTTTTTGGTCAACTTTTTCATACCATGTTTTACCATAAATTTCAATTAGTAACAAGACTCTAATATCATCATGTGAGATATTGTTAGACTCCTATATCTACGTAGTTTCTAATTATCAAATTTTCATGTACCATTAATATCCGTAATTAAAGTTATTGATGATCAAACATTGCCTGAGAAAGTTGATAAAAAATTAGGCCAAAAGTTCTGGAACAGAGGGTAGCTGTTTGCCCTTTCAACTGATCACTTGAATATGACTATGACTGAATTGGCCGTTTTGACTAATCAGAGAGTGAACTTCAAGTGCAGAATCCCTGTTTGCCACTAGACTTCATGTTCTAATTAAGAATTCATGTTCATCAAGTAGCCGAAACTAAAAAGACCAGATTAATGTTCTTTTGTGGAGCTATGGAATTACAAAACTGTAAGAGATGAAGGTGATTTGTCTGTGATTTTATTTAAGATGAAGAGCTCCTACATGACAAGTTCATCTTCACATGCACAACCGCCATATAAATTACACTAAAACATGTCGGACGCCAAACTTGAAGCCTTCTTAATTTGTCGACGAATATAACCAACACACTAAACAAATTCATTCCTCCACAGCTGTCCAGAAAATACTCAAAGTCACAAGGTCGTGGATTGTGCATTTTCAATGCTAAAAAAATCATTTAATAATTACAAGTGAAAATGTGGACTTTGTTTATCATATAACATTATTAAATAAATTCTAGCATGTTAAAATTATAAGTACTTAATTTATATCGCGACAATAAATACACCTTCTGTCTCATTTTAATCTGCAATTTAATTATTCATTTAGTTAAAATTTCTTAACCCTAAAATTGTATTAGTATATAAGTAGACTTAAATACTTTTGTGTGATACATTGTTAGATTCGTTATAACATATATTTAATTTCAAAAACATCAAATTTTCACAAGTTTTCACTATCATTAATAAAAGATATTTAGGATCAAACATCTTCCAGATTTTGCTTCTATTTTTTTATAAACATTTAGTAAATAAAGCAGGGGGACCATTTGTTACATCATTTTCAGTATCCGGGCCGATTTTTACCAGTTCTTTTGAACAGTGGCTCAAAATTTTATTTATCGGTAAGTAATTTACCAAATGTCAACTATTGAAATGTCTTATTTAGATAATATTTACTGATACGATCATCTGTGGGTAATAATTTACTAAATGTCAACTATTAAAATGTGGTACGATTATTTATCAGTAAGTAATTTACGAAATATCAACTATTAAAATGTACAAAACGAGATTTATGGGTAACACTGTAGATTTAATATTAATTATTTATTTTAAAAGAATTAAACCTGGTACATTTGTAAGTAGTATTATTAATTATCTTTGTATTTTTATTTTATTTTAAAAATCCATAATATCCAAATAATATAAATTTATTTGATAATTTAATGTTAATGTATTTAGGACTTTCACTTTTATTTTGCATAGGCCTTCCAAATTGTCAAAGACGACCTGAATTCATATGTCAATATACATCACAAAAACAAACAATGATGCAATCATTCAAAATAGCTACTAGCTACAGAAAACCAACTAAACACGAACTGCACCGAAATAACACAATAAATCATGATTTCTACTTCATTCAACCCGAATATAATTGAATAAAAAATCTCTGATAAAAAATTAGACTAGAATAAAACTTTCACCTCAAAAAAATTTTTGAGGTCGGCATGGTGATGAATCAGTTCATCCAAAACGAATATTCAAGAACAACGAAAATAAAATGTATACATAGACGCAGTATATAAATAAACATATGCAGCTCGTAATTCAAAACGAACAAATAAAATTAAAAGATCATACACGGCACAACTAACATGTACACACTGAAAACTAACAGATGCAACATATAAGTAAAAAGATGCACCTCGTAATTCAAAACGAACAAGCAACAACAAATGAAAATAAAAAAGTCATTTACAGTACAACTGACAGGTACACGCCGGATACTAACAGCTGCAACATGTAAATAAACAGATGCTGCTCGTAATTTAAAATGAACAATCAACCAGTTTTTTGTAACAAGAAGAGGAGAATTCAAAACTAGATCACTTAAAAACGCACATAGCAGCTCAAAACATGGAAAATGATGCCTACCCAACGCTCAAGAAAACAAAGAACATATCAACCACTATCAACGTGGTGGATAGACTCGATTTGATTGAACAGGAAGAGGTGTGCTCCGGAAAAAAAACTTGTTTTGTAAAGTAATTCGAATTTCACCTTAAAGAAATTCGGGAACTTTTTATGTAAACTAATTCTAGAACCGACTATTAACTTCTTCAGCGACGTCTGGATTTTTAGTCCACTTGTCCGGGTGCCATGACTCCACATTCAATTGAGGATAAAACTTTCAATCAACAACACAATTTTAATAAAAAAAATTGAGTGCCAAGAAGAGGCAAAATAAAATTAAAAAATGCACCGGAGAAAAGGCGGGGAAGATGTGGAGAACGAGAGAGAAAGAAGGAGAGGGGAAGAAGATATTGAAATTTGGAAAGCTTAAATATGTCTCCATTGGGCAAAATACAAAACTAACCATGTTATTGAAAGTGTCAATGTAACCCTGTAAAATCACAAAGTGTGATTCTAATCCTAAGTTTTTCAGGAAATGTGCCGATATAACCTTTTCTAATTATTCCGAAGTGACTTGACATTTTCCGGGATTGACCAAATAAAAATGACTAAAATACCCTATTCTTAAACTAGAAATTTAAAGACAAAAATACCCCTAGGGTTCTTCTTCTTCTTCAAACTAAAAATGTATCCTAGTACTCTTCTAGAATGGGACATCGAAGCTTCGGCCGGAGGCCTCCACCTGTGTCACCTCCCTTACCTGTGACACCCCCCTTACCTGTGACACCCCCACAGTGATCCTCGTCGCTCCTCTGCTACACAACAACCAAAGATAAACACAATGTGATAATAAAAAAAATTAAGAATTTTTTAACACGTAGGATGAATATGAAGCAAACAAAGATTGACCAAAATTAATCCCAGTTTGACTTGATAGAGAAACCAACAAATGTCAGCTTTCAACCACCCCTTGAATTGAGCCCATTGTTGATTCACGATAAAAACCAGACCCGGATTTTTCTTCGGCCTCAACCTCCAACCATTTTGTTCATCGCCACTGGAGACCATGCCACCAAGGACGAATGCCAACAATCCCACTCCGATCAAACTCGTTTCCTACGAAGTCAAGAAACCCAAGAACCCGCCACCACATTCCGAATCCTAACCTCAAGGTCCACCTCCCTCGCCCACAGCACCCCCTCCGTGATCCTCGCCGTTTCTCTGATCTAATAGCCACCGCATGTAGCACCCCAAACCCTGGAACCACCAATCCTATCTACCTTCCACCCAGTGGCGGAACCAGGACCCCATGCTAGGGGGGCTCACGGCGGCGGTGGAGACGCGGTGGATGACGGCGATGGCGCAGTTGATCGTTGGAGGGAGGAAGCATAAGCCGGATGGATTGGGTTGACCAATTGAGTGTTTTGGAAATAAACCGAGAACAAGCTGTGGAAGACAAATGCAATTAGGGTTTTTGTTTGGGCTTGGCCGATTTGGTTCAGCCCAAATGCCCTTTTTTTTGCCCTTCAACTTAGCAAAACGATGTTGTTTTACTTAGGGTAAAACGATGTCATTTTGTTAAGTTAGGCAAAAAGGCCATCAAAGTACTAAAATGACGCCGTTTTACTAAGGGCAAAAAGATGTTGTTTTGTATGGTTAGGGAAAAAACCAAAAATAAAGACCGGCGTCTTCTCCAGCAAGACGCCGGCCACCTCTGCATTTTTTTCAAGGGAGGGCGGGAAGCCATGGATTCCGATGGCCGCTATACCTAAAGTTTGGGCCACCGGATCCTAGGGGTGGTGCCAGCACCACCTCGCCACCCCTTGGTTCCACCCCTGCTTCCACCCCACACAGTCCTGCCGCACACTACCGTCGCCAGCCCTAAACCCTAACCGCACTACCACTATCTCCCCCTCCTTATCACCCAGCCGCACCGCCCACTACAATCTTTCCATCTTCCTCCGATCCCGGCCACCGCCATCTCTCTTTCCTTCTCCGAGCCCGCCCTCCACCACATTCCCTCTTCAGCCAACCCCACCCATCACCAGCCATCGAAGACCTTGTCTTTCAGTGGTAGCGGATATCAGGGTTCTGCTTGACCGTCCCCTCCCCCGCCCGCCACCAGCCTAAGGAGACCTCTACGATGAGTTTCTTGCAGTGACGGGCTTCCTGCCCCTCGCTTGGGTCAGGGCGTATGAGGTCGGAGCGGCGGAGTAGAACTAGTGACACATGACCAGGTGTTTTCTTATTGGGGAAGAAGAGGGTTTCCATGGGTAAAGTTGTCTTTGCTAATTTCTAATTATTAAACATCAAGGGTATAATGGTCATTTTATTGATATTCTCCCAAATTCAGGTTTTTGGGGGTTAGATTGGCACTTTTAACCAAAACATAGGGTCATCTGAGCACTTAACCCTTCTTAATTTTATCTTTACATGATTAAGCGGAGAAGAGAATGGTAAATATTCCCCTTTCCCTAATTAAGAACTCAACTTTTCATTAATTACAAACTTATGGATAGGCCACTTTTCCCGAGACCTTGCCAAATAAATCATTTTGGAATAAAATATTTAAAAAAAATTAACGTGAAATTAAAATGGGTGAACATCAAATAAAATTATTCAAAATATACTGATTTAAAATAAGTAAATATCAAAGTGGACTCTTTTTTTGGTAAGAAAATTTTCTGTTGAAACAAATAGGAACTAAAACTTACAAAATTCATACCATCACTCTAAGTCTAAGACAATAAAGAGTTTTACTAAAACATAACTTCTAAAACTACAAGTCTATCTACTTTTCTTTGCCTTCATCCTCCAATTTCCTCCGTTTGAATTTGAAAAGCAAGTGTTTCTGCCTTTAGATCTCCTTGAATACCCTCCTATTTATGTCATGCCATAGATTAAACAAACCCGCTACCAATAGCACAAACTTCATTTTCTTTTTCCTCCCCACCATCTGAAATAGAGTTTTTTCATCCTCCTGATACTTTTTAGCATCTGCAGTTTTAGTATGTTCATAAATTATTTTCCATACTTGCAAGCAGTGAATAAATGTTGTGCATCCTCCCTTTGATCACAAATACTACACACCCCCAGCCCAATTACAATCCCAAAACTAATAAGCCTTTCTTTTGTTGGCAGTTTATCATTCACGAGAAGCCATAGGAAAAACATGTGTTTTGGTTGAACTAATATGCTCCAAACTTTTTTCCCTTGTACCTGCATCCAGCACCTCCTTTCAACATGTCATATACATCATCTAGATTAAGCCTTCCATTTTTTTAGCACTGACAGATAAACCACTGAAAACATGCACCTTCGGTTTTATTAAGATCTTCCAAGGCCAACTATAAGTATAAGAATATTCACAATCCTCCAGGTTTTTACCTTTCAAATAATATGCATTGGTCCACTTTACCCATAGTACATCCTTCTTCTTACAGATGTCTGAATCTTCGACTCCCATTCCCCCACTTTTCTTACTGTTGCATATTGATCCCCAAACATCTGCAGAGAAACCTCTTTTACCTTCAGCTCTTTCCCATAAGTAACATGTGCATATCTGTGTTATCTTTTTATGAACACTCTCAGGAAGACTAAGTACACTGCACCAGTAACCTGATAAGCTCATTAACACTCCACTTATCAAATGCAATTTCGCAGCATAAGATATATTCCTTTAACTTCATACCTGTATTCTGCTCCTGATTTTCCCAAGTAATGATTCATAATCTTCTTTGCCCCATTTGACTGTTGATAAGGGAAGTCCAAGGTATTTCATAGGAAACTTCCCTTTCATCACTTTAGAACATCAACAAGCAAACATTTCTCATCCTCCTCCATTTTAGAGATAAACTTTGGACTTTCTATCATTCACTACCAACCTTGTGTGCACACCTGCTTTTTTGCATTTCCAATCAAAATAAACATTAAATTCAAATAAAATAAAATATTTAAAATACACGGTATTGAAACATCAACAAAAAATATTAAACATCCAATTAAAATAGTTAAACATCAATTAAAAAACATTAAACATAAAATCAAAATAGTTAAAAATCAAATACACGTGAATTTTATTATATAAAAATATGCATCAAAATATGACACTGACATCTCCTAAAATAAAACATTAATATTATGCTTTAAAATCAAATCACACTAATGAAACATAAAAATATATTAAATAAATATTTAAAATTTAAAAAATAAGAAGTATCAATATTTAAATTTAAAAAATCAACTAACACTACTGAAACATCAAGAATATATTAAATAAAAATCTAACGTTAGAAAATAAGAAACATCAATATTAAAATTTGAAAAATCAATGTACACTATTGTAGCCTCAGGAATGCATTAAATAAAAATCTATATTAAAAAATAAGAAACATCAATATGCTAAACTAGTGCAAAAATAAGTGAAGTGTAGAAAATTTAATAGGGGGAATATTTCCGATATAACATCACAAGATTTTGTTGAAACAACAAGTATTGAATTTGAAACATCAATTTCGATTGTAAAAACGCGCATATTGTATGAAAATGGGGAGAAAATAGACACCACGAGTTTTCCGGTCCTGAATTCTTGACCTGCGAGATTCTTATGACTCATAATCATTATTCCTTCAATTATGTATGCCCCAATACTCCAAATATATGGTATTTAGACCTAGATCCCTCCTTATTCCCCCAAACTTTTTTAAAATTCTATTTTGAACCCCATCATATATAATACTTGTAAATTATCTAGTTTACCCTTGCTCTCACCGTAAGACAGTCTCATACAAGAATTTGTAAATTTTAAAAGGAACTCCAACAGTAGAAAACATTTAATTACGTTAAACTACTATGACCGTGTTGTAATTCTTTGCTTTCCGTTGTTGATTGAGCTGATTGTGCTGGTTTAATTCTCCAAGCTATGCGACATTTTTTTATGAGCATTTTCAAGATATATTGACATATTTAGAGCCACATATAGATATCATTCTCCAAGCTACTTCCCTAATCCAACCATAAGTAATGGACCAAATGAATGTGTCACTTACAAGACCATTTATAGCTCATAAAATGTTACGGGTGTTAAAGCAAATGACACCAAACAAAGCGCCAGGCCCTGACGGGATGCCACCATCTATTCATCAAACTTATTGGGAAATCGTGCGTCAAAAGTTACATCTTCCATCCTACAATTTATCAATGGAGGAAATCATCTAAATAATTTGAATAATACAATAGTGGTTCTAATTGCAAAACTAAAAAAGCCAACAGAGATATTGTTGTTCATACTCATTAATCTATGCAATATTATATACATAATAATCTCTAAATACATATCTATTAGACTTAGAAGCATTATTGATAAGGTCATTTTGGAATCTTAAAGCGTTTTTGTACCCATAGTATCTAATTATATCTTCATTGCACATGAAACCCATCATTTTATCAAAAGGAAAAAAACAAAAAAAGGGTTTTATGTCAATGAAGTTGATACGCATAGTAAAGCTTTTAATAGAGTAGAATGGTCTTTCTTACTACAGACTCTAAGGCATATGGGTTTTAGCGAGAAGTTCGTCGGACTTATAAAAGCAATATATACCATCAATTTGGTTCTCCTTTATGCACAATAGGCAATACTTCAGAAATCTCAATCCATCCAAAGGCATCAGACAAGGAGATCCACTATCACCTTATTTGTTTATTATTAGTGGGGAAGTCTTATCCCAAATGCTACAGGATAGCTTAAGAAGGAAATTGATATTGGGATTGAAATAGATAAATTAGTGCCAATGCCATCTCACTTACTCTTTGTTATTGATACTATAATGTTCAAAGAAGCATCCCCACGAGGCGGTACAATTGAAACAGATATTGCAAGACTATGAGAAGGTATCAGCCCAAAAATTAAATTATGAGAAATCATATATTTCCTTCAGTCCAAACATACAAGGAGAAATCAGAGAAAGCATGTTCTCCATTATAGGCATGACAGAGTTGAAATGGCCATATAAATATCTGGTTCTCCCAACTATCATTGGAACATCAAAATACACCTCTCTTGAATCAACCAACATAAAAGTATTGACAAAAGTACAGAGCTGAAATACAAGCAATTGTCAAACTGGAGAAAAGAGATTCTCATAAAATCAGTTTTGCAATCCATGCCTACATATACCATGTCTTGTTTTGAACTACCAGATACTCTGGTAAAGGATATTCACAAGCTTTATGGTAAATACTAGTGAGGTAGCTCGGATTTTTAAAAAAAAATCCATAGGTCATAATGGATACACCTTTGCACACCAAAAGGAATAGGCAGTTTGTATTTAAGAACCTGAAACATTTTAATCTAGCATTGAGCATGGAGACTTTTGACGAATCCCAACCATAGCAAGGATCTTGAAGGCAAAGTACTATGAGGGGTCAACAATCTTAGAGGCCAACGTAGGATATGGTCCATCATAGGCATAGAGATCTATAATTGCAAGAAGAAAGCTATTGACTAAAGGCATCAAGAAGAAAATAGTTCTACAATCAAGAAAGCTTCCAATGGTTCTTAAATTAAAATGACCCGGAAAGAGATAATTCGTTGAAATATGATGAATAATTCAAAAAAAATCAAATCCTCACAACGCAACTCACAAAAGCAGCAACATTAAGGCACACTTACGAAATGTGCTGAATTACACACACTTACGAGGAGATGCACGAATAATTATCAAGGTCATCCATAGTGAGAACGAGGATAGATCAGACTTTGGACTATTATGCCAGGATATACAACATTTATTGTCGAGATTACACGATCTGATAATACAATGGATCCCAAAACAAGCAAATAGTATAGCACATAAATTAGCACAATAACCAAAGACTAATTACATTATACTCATGAAGTTCGTCTCCACACTTTGTACTCCAACACAATTCTTAATGAAATATAAAGTCCTTTTTAAAAAAAAAAAGAACAGAGATATACAAACACAACCATATATAATTGAGAAAGTGCAGATATAACCATGAGATAATTTTTAGTGAAAAAACAACTCTACCTAATTTACATGGGTGCAAATATAACCCTAAAGACTATATTCTGGCATTGACTGGCCATTTCCGACCAAAATGCCCTTTCAGCCTAATCCAAAAAATTGAAAAACAAAAATGACCCTTTCTCCTTGAATAACCACCACCTTCGCCGTTGTAACTACCACCTCCGCCACCCTTCCACCTGCTCCGTTGCCGTCGCCGCTGCTCCACCTCCACCACCAAGGTGTCATCGCTAATCTTGTTAACCCACCCGGCTCCACCACCACCCCCTTCAGCCAACCTTGCCGCCTTCCGCTACCAGCTAGCCTCACCACCAACACCTTCCACCACCCTAGTTCATCACCACAAACCATCACTGGCCAGAAATCACCACTACAACCCCACCCCTGAATTCAACACTGGCGAGTTCATCATCACAAACCATCACTGGCCAGAAATCACCATCACCACCCCGCCCCTGAATTTTACACTGGCGATCTCAATTTCACCGCCCCGCCCCTGATTTCATCACTGGAACACCCGATTTCATCATCTCGGCAACCCCAATTTCATCACTCACCCTGATTTCATCACACTCACCCCCGATTTCATCACCTCTCTCCATATTTTGTCACCGGAGATCCCTATTTCATCACCCTGGCGACCCCGATTTCATCACCCCCAATCCAGTTTCCAAATTCCTCCAGTCTTCTTCGAGCGCCTCTGCGACAATCCAGCTTTCACTATCAGCGGATTTGAACTCCGACATCGTCAGGGAACCGGTAGGTAGGAGAAGGAACAGAGCGGTGACGGAGAGAAAAAAAAAGGATGCGGAGAAGAAAGAAAAGGGGAAAAGAAATGGAAGGAGAAAGAAAATTAGGATTGAGAGCATTGAAAACATTTCATATTATTTTGTTTTTGTTTTTCAGAGGGGTAAAATAGTCTTTTCATCATAATCCGACCTCAAACTGTCAAAAAAATCTATATTTGCACATAAACTATCTAGGATTATATTTGCATTTCAAATTATCAGAAGGTTACATGTGCACATTTTCATGAATTATGTAAGATTATATATGCAGTTTGCTCAAAAAAGAAATGCTTTAGTTTGTTCCCACGGAATCCATTAACCAGGAGTTTCTTTGCTTTTGCCCGCAAGAAAAGACCTTCTCCATCATTTTCCACCAAAATATACTACTATACCCCACCCCCACTAT
>JAUOBV010118379.1:0-10022 GCA_032360425.1 Rubia occidens | reverse complement strand
ATGAACGGAGTACGACAGTCAATTTCTAGACGACGGTCATCAACAACTCGGTCAGCAGCAGCTAAAGAAGCCCGGTCAAAGCATATAATGTCCCGGTCAAAGGCCAACAATGTCCGGAGGAGTTCATCGGGTCAATGGCAACGAACTGCGACAAATAACAACTCCCCACCTCAGCCCTTCCGAAGCCCAGGCCTAAAGCACATCCAGTGTATACTTTTTTAGCTTATTCCTTAACTTTATGAGCTGTAAATGAGCTACGTTGTAGCATGACTTCCTTGGATGAAAGCGGGGTTTTTAACTAACTAGTTTAGAGCGTTGTGTTCAACTAACCAGGCGCAACTCGGGTTCTCCCTCCTAATAATGATGATCTTTACGTCTCTATACGTTAGGTTGATGTGGAGCACGCTCTCATACATCATGTTGGTGTAGAGCTCTGATAAACCTTGACGGTCTATTAAGTGGGACGCTCACCCCACTAACCCTCTGTGAGCCAATCATGCAAAAATTATTTCCACCTTGTAATAGTTAGGTTTTTCTCATTTTAGTTATGTTGTTTCAATAGTTTATTAGTGCTTCACTTGTAATAGAAGATAAACTAGCAGTAGTACTAGTTTATCGCCAATATTGTTAACCATTTCTATATTTTAATGAGAAGTGCACTACTATTTTTTTTTTAAAAATCACATCATTATTATTGTTTCTACATCATTTCATATTTCTTTTACACATTTTTATATTTCTACAATCTAATATTAACTACATTAAATATATTTTTAATAATATATATACATATATACATATATTTAAATCTATATATTAAATATATATATCCATAAAAATAAAACATACACCAACATATTAAATTTTAAAAAAAATGGAAGTCGAATA
Source organism: Rubia occidens (assembly GCA_032360425.1). NCBI lineage: Eukaryota > Viridiplantae > Streptophyta > Magnoliopsida > Gentianales > Rubiaceae > Rubia > Rubia occidens. The sequence goes on along the minus strand of JAUOBV010118379.1, from coordinate 9,134 downwards.
ATAAAATTGGAAAATAATAATAACATTAATAAAAATAATAATGAATGAGAGGCAAATAGAGTTTGAAAGAGATGTGAGAAATGTATCAATGTTGGTCTCTATTTATAGAGAATTTTTTACAAAGAATTTCGGCGTTATTTAAATTTTTTTTGAAGATAAATGTGTTTTGCTCGTTTAAATCCATTGAAACAAAAATAAAAATTAGGAAGACAAGTGGCACAATACTATTGGTCTCGATTATACTACCTCCATCCCGCAATAAATTGCTTAATTTAACTTTTGGAAGTCAAGTTAGGCCAAATTCAACCATTAAATTCTATTATTCTTTTATGTAAGACTATTATCATATTATATATCATTGGATTCATCGTAACGTATTTTTTTATATTATATTTTTTTAATTTTTTTTACACAAATAAATAAAGATATTAATGATTAAAAATTGATGCAGTTGACTTCTAAAAGTCAAATTATGCAATTTATAGCGGGACGGAGGGAGTATAACTTATCTCATTCAAATTCACGCCCTGTATTTTGTACAATTGAAATACATTTTGTATTTTCGCATACATTTAATTAATATTTTGTGCAAATATATTTAATTGTAAATAATATTATGTTTAATTATGTAATAATGAATAATTTAATTTAATTATTTTTAATCAATGAAATGGTGGAGCTCGGTGGCGGTGGGCTGTGGTCGGTGACTGACGGTGGGTGGCCGGAGGTGATCGGCCACGGCGTTGGTGCGTACCGGCGGTGATCATCGACGGCGTTGTCCCGCGGAGGTGGTCAGCGACGGTGGTGGTCGTCAATGGAGTTTTCCCAGAGCGGAGGTGGTCGGCGTTGTCCCGGTCTGGCTGACGGACAGTGGTGGCTTTACGTTTTCCTCCCCCTATTCCGGTCATCTCCTCCGGCCTTCTCCTCCCTTTTCTCCATCACCGGTTCTCTTACAGCCGTTCTCCCTCGCCGGTCTCGGTTCCCTCTCCTCCCGCTGCTCTCGGTTCCCTGTTCTCCAGCCTTCCCTGATTTCATCTTTCCTGCTCGCACCAGATCTCTCCTCATTCCGCCGGCTGGGTCATTTCTCCTCCGCCCACCCTCTTTTTTCTTCCGGCCCGTCCCCGGTTTCCTCTCCTGCCCCCGACCCTGGTTCACTCTCCTCCCGCCCCTCTCGGTTCATCCTCCCAAGCCGTTCTCCCCTTCCTAGGACCCGGTTCTCGTCTTCCCTCTCTCTTCTCCCGCTTTTCTTGTTTCTTTCCGGTTCTCATTTCACAATTTCCTTTACTTCTTATTTTCCTCCATTTTTCTTCTCCCTTCTTTTTTCCTTCCATTTTTTCAGTTCTCTTTCCCAACTCCCATCTCCCTAGTTTTAATTCCATTTATTGTTCTTTTACCCAAAAACTCTATAAAACTTGTTGTAAATTTTCAGAATTTGTAAAAATATTGTTTCACTTTTTACTCTACCTTTGGGTGTTCAACTCTCCATGTATTTTGAGGTATTATTTAATTTAATTGTTAAAGTTATGACTTATTAGTTGTTTAATTAGAAGCTCATGTTTTATTTTATCTTTTATAGATGTGTTATTTTATTATAAATTAAAATGTAGTTATATAACATTTAATTGTGTATGCATGGCTCCTTTTGATAAATTTGATATTGTTCTAGATTTCGTCATTAGGAGCTAAAAATATGTTTTGTTTTAGTTAGAAAAGAAAATCACAATGTTACCCTAACTAATATTATATAAATGTAATCTTACCTAAAAATGATAATCTTATTTAATTAATATTTTAATATTTTTACTATTTCCTAAATTAAGAAACAGTTTCACATTTGGAAAACAGAAATGAGGAAAAGAATTTTGGTGGGTAACTTAGGAGAAGATGAGAAACTTGATTTTAGGTATAATTTAATTTAATTGTTAAACTTATGTGATATAAGTTTTTTACATAGAAGCTTATATTTTATTTAATGTTTTATAGATGTGTTATATTATTATATTTTAAAATGTAGTTGTCTAACATTTCATTGTGTATGCATAGCTCCATATGTTGAATTTAAAATTGTTCTACATTTCTTCATTAAGAGTTGATGATATGTTATTTTTACGTTTGATAAAATTATATATAATCTTACCCAATTTAATAAATTATAATTGTAATGTTCCATAAAAATTATAATGTAACCTAAATTTTATTTTTTAAATTTAATATTTTAAGTGATGACTTATTGGTTGTTTAAAAAAATGAAAGGCTTAAATTAGTTTTATAAGATTATATTTAATTCATCATTAATAGTTGTGATATTTTAATATAATTTAAAATGTAGTTAACACTTCATGGTGTATGTATGGCTCCATACATACAAATTAATATTGTTCTAGATTTCATAATATTGTTCCAGATTTCATAACATATTAAGAGTTGATAATATGTAAATTTTACGAAGTATATGTTTAAACAAATTAATGGCTCAAATTAGTTTAGTATGGTTCAAATTTATGTCTTTATTAATAGTGGTGATACTGTATGTTAATTTCAAGCCGCATTTGGAATCGTCGATCGTGCCGGTTTGGATCACTCTGCGGAACGTTCCCCTCTATTACTATAACATTCCATCCATTGAAGCAATTGGCAATCAGATAGGGGTCTATATCAAAATGGATTTGGCTACGGAAAGATTGACCAGACCATCCGCAATGAAGCTATGTATTCAGGTTGATATGCAAAGCCAACTGCCACAATCTATAAGGTTAGCTTCAATTTTGGAAAGTGAAAAATATGCTATAGAGTATGAAAACCTACCTGTGTTTTGTTGCCACTGCAAGAAAATAGGCCATGAATTGGCTAATTGCAGAATTGCTAACCCCCATTTGGCTAAGAAGTTTTACACTAGAACTAAATACACTAAAAAAGAAGTAGCCAGGGATGATGAAATCTGGAAACAAGTACCGGAACCCACTAGAAACACCTCAGGTATCAATGTCCCCCAGAAACAAAAAGATTTTGAAAAGCATATGCAGGGCAGACCAATTAGTATCAGTACTGAGGATAATGACAAAGCTGAGGATAATTACAAAGTTGGGGATGCTGATGACAAGGAAAAGGCTGCTGCTGCCTGCTCAAGATCACCAATTCGATCACCAACTAGTCAACCCTCATTAGAGGTCTATGAGAGGATTTCCAAAGTGATCTCTCAGCCAGAAAAGACAAAATGCAGGAAAAAAGGACACCAGCACCGTCAAACAACTCATCAAATGCATTCAAAATCAAAGGATGACATTTCAGGTATCATACTTCTCTCAAATTCTAATGAACAAGATTCTAACACTCTACAAATCTCATCACACAGGTCTAGTCCACAAGAAGGTTACAGATTTTCAGTTCTAATGGAGGGGGACAAAACGTATGATGAAATTCTTCATAGGGCTGAATCAAGTTCTAAAGAGTTTCAGCTGGATGAGGTAAGCTCAATTCACATAACAGGTGATGAAAAATCATATAGTTCTAAGAAAGAGAAATCTAGATCAACATGAACTAGGAAAGAACTTTATTTAATAGGTTAAATAGGATGAATTTGAGATCATCCTCAAAAAGTTAAAAAAATCAGTTTTCCATGAATAGCACAAATCTAAATATTAGAGGTCTAGTCTAGAACATTAGGGGTCTAGAGACATCATTAGATAGACTTAAGAGACTAATTAGCATTCATAAAATCAAATTTCTCTGCATTTTGGAACCCAAACATAGTCAGGATCAGATAAATAGCTATAAAATTAGACTAAAATTTGATAAATGCCATAATTCTGCTGTTAACAATATCTGGCTGTTTTGGATGGATAGCATCAATTTAAACATAACATTTACGAGGGAACAATACACAGCAGCCAACCTAAGATCCAACCTTTTTACTGAGGAAATGAACATTGTTTTCTTTCATGCATCTACATGCTTAAAAGATAGGAAAAAGCTATGGAGTGATCAGGATATATTCATTGGGCAAAACAAGGTTCTAATTGGAGATTTCAATGCTATGAATTCGGTTGCTGAATACAAAGGCCCCAAAAAACCAAATAGGGAGAGTATAGAAGATTTTTCAAATTTCATTATGGATAATAAGCTTAATCATATTCATAGAGTAGGTAACACCTTCACCTGGACTAATGGTAGGAAACCACCAACAATTGAGAGACTTGATAGAGCTTTAGCAAACCAGAACTGGATTGAACACTTTCCCAATAGCTCTATTCATACACTAAATAAAAACACATCAGATCATTGCCCTTTGTTGTTCACCATAGGTACTAAAATATCATCTTCTCCAAAACCATTTAGATTTCTTGACGTATGGCTTAATAGACCTGATTTAAAACATATCATAGAACTTAATGAGAATAAAGAGTGCTTCGGTGACATTAATGAGAATGTTAAAAAGGCAGAAGAAAGACTTAGGACTTAGGAAATAACATATGATATTTCTAATTCTATGGAAGATTTCATAGAGCTGAAACATAGAAATGCCATGTTGCTTAAATCACTCACTGAAGAAATACTCTTTTGGCAGCAAAAGGCTAAATCTAAATGGATCAGAGAGGGAGATGCAAACACTAAATACTTTCATGCTTCGGTTAGACAGTGGAGATTGAAACAAAATATAACTAAAATAAAATCTGAGGAGGGAAATTGGATAGACAACCCACAGGAACTTGAAAATGAAGAAATTGGGTATTTTAGTCAGCTATTAAGTGAAGAAACTGATCAGGATGCTGAGCTTTTTAAATCACATTTCATAAACCAAATTCCCAGGTTAGTAACTGAGGAGGACAATAAAACACTGCTTAAAAACCATATTTAGAATAATTAAAGGAAATTGTTTTCAATCTAAATCCAAATGGCTCTCCTGGACCAGACGGATTCACTGCTGCATTTTTTAAGCAGAATTGGGACATAGTAGGAATGGACATCTGCCTTGCAACTATTGATTTTATGAAAGGCAAGGCAGTCCCCCCGGGCATATCTAGTTCTTGGATAGTTTTGATACCTAAAAAGGACATACCGGTAACTTTTACTGATTTTAGACCCATCAGCCTATCTAACTTTATTAATAAAATCTCCTCTAAGATGATAGTGAACATGATGACCGATATACTACCCAGAATTATATCTGAAAATCAATCTGCATTCATTAAAGGAAAGGAGATAGCTGGTAGCATTATCCACCTTAAAGAGATGGCGGTTTTTCTGAACAATAAACAGAGATACCCTAATTGTATTCTGAAGCTGGACCTGGCAAAGGCCTTTGATAGGGTTAGATGGGAATTTTTAAAGGATATCTTGCTGCAATTTGGTTTTCATGCTAAATTTATTAGGATTATTATGTCTAATCTTTCGTCTTCCTGGTTTTCTGTCCTAATAAATGGTAAAGCAGCTGGTTTTTTCAAACCATCAAGAGGTATTAAACAAGGAGACCCCCCTATCTCCAATCCTGTTTAACATTTTTTCTGAAGCTTTTTCTAGAAGCATCAAATTCTGCATATCTAATCACAAAATGAATCAATTTGTTTTGCCTAGTTGTGCTCCCTCCATATCTCATTTGAGCTATGCTGATGATACGGTGATTTTTATACAGGCTACTCCAATTACTCTTACTAGATTAAAGGCTTTTCTTCAAGTCTTTGAAACAACAAGTGGACAAAAAATAAATTATAGTAAGAGGAATTTCTATGTTAGCAGATATGCCTCTCTAGCTCAAGTTAGAATGATCAAACATAGATTAGGAATGACTCAGGGATCAATGCTATTCACTTACTTAGGTTGTCCCATTTTCTTAGGTAGGCCTAAAGCAACATAATTTCAGTTCCTACTTGAGAAATGTGATGCATTGCTTGATAATTGAAAAAACAAATGGTTAAATCCAGATGGGAAATTGGTATTAATAAAGACGGTTATGTTTTCTCTTCCACAACATTTGTGGGCTGTTTTGAAGCCACCCAACTCTGTCATTAAGATGTTAAAGAAGAAAATCACTTCATTCCTATGGGGAGAGACTGAAAATGGCATGAAAAAGGTTTGGAAGAGCTTAAAAATGTTGCTTTCCCCACGGATCAAAATGGTCTAGGAATTAGAAACTTTAAGGACATAATAGACACTTTTCACTAAAAATGTGGTGGAAATTTCAACTGGGAATTACAACATGGTCACAGTTCTTATGGTCCTTACCTATTAACAAAAGGATACCCCGGAACTGGCTTAGGATTTGCAAATCAATTCACTGGCTGAAGCACACACCAGAGTGATCCATGGAGAAGGAAAGGTTAATTTTTTCACTGCCAATTGGACAAACTTTGGAAGTTTTGAGGATCACCAACATCTATTGAAGGGAGATATTCCTCCTGAACTTACAGTTGCTGATTTTGTGATTAATAAGAGTTTATATTTTCCTTTCCTATCTGATTTTCCAACCCACATATACACTGTCTTACAGGAAGCTACCATAAACATTGAAAGGAAAGACAGGCTGATATGGAAACCGGCTGAAGATGGTGTTTTTACATTCAGGTTAGCTTTTCATGTGGTATCAAAAAGAAGAAGACCAATCAGAATTTTGAAATACATTTGGCACAACAACATTCCTAGGAAAGTGTCTTTCTTTTAGTGGAAACTGTCAAATTCAATTATGCCTTTTGATGACATTATATCATTCTCTAACATAAGCTTAGCTTCAAAATGCCCTTTTTGCAACAACTGTGACAGTATGACTCACTTCTTTAATTCTTGCAATTTCTCGGTTACTATTTGGAACTTTTTTGAGAACTTAATTGGTTTTAAAACACTAGAACTCCCTACCATTTTTTATAGACTCTCATTTTACTGGACTTTAAAGGGAGATACAACTTTGCATAGCTGCATTTTGATTTTATTACCAGTTTTCATATGTTGGAACCTCTGGAAGATCAGGAACAAGTACTTATATGAAGAGAAGACTCCACACCTGATGACTGCCTTAGAATCTATAAAAAGAATCTCTTCCAAATTTTTCAGGCTTACCCGGTCTATAGCAATAGAATTGAGGATATACACTGGTTTAAACTGGGTTTTACCCCTGCCTTAAAATCGGTACAGAGACCTTCGTTCAGGGTAATCAAGTGGCTATTCCCTACTGAGGAATATAAGGTGAATGTTGATGCTGCGTGGGTTAAGGCTACAAAAATATGCTCTTTGGGAGTTGTTGTGAGAAATAAGATGGGAGACATGATTAGGGTTGTGATCAAACCTGTTATGGCTTCATCGGCTTTACACGCAGAGGTTAAAGCTATCAAATTGGGTTTTCAGTTTGTTAACCAACTGAATTTGAATAGTTTTACCCTTGAATCAGATAGTTTAATGGCTATAAACATTATCAAGAACCCGACCAAGTCACCTTGGACTATTTATGAACAGGTCTTTGATATTCACTGTCTCCTCAAATCCACAATAATCACACACACACACACACACACACACACACTTAGATAGGGTAATAAGGTGGCAGATTATATTGCTAGTCTGGTGGATCAAAATATTACATCTGTGAAAGAGTTTAAGTTTCATCAACTTGACGCAAAAGCTAAAGGTCTTCTGTACCTGGATAAGCTAGGTATCCCAGATATTAGATTGAATTGATGCTACTAATGATTTTCATGAACTCTCACAGATCTTTATGGGGGCCGCATGGACTGGAGATACCAAACATATTAAGGAATCAAGATAATCACCGGGGAAGCAGGAGCTCAGATGACTGTGGCTGACTGTGGCTGACTGTGGCTGCATGGAGCAATGGTGCCAAAGGCGACATTAAATGGAGAAATAAACGTCTTCACAGTGGAAGCAGGATGCAATGGATCAACCGTCTCAAAGATGGAAAGCTTCGGGATACTGGGGCTTAAAAGAAAAGCAAACCAATTTAGAACTATCAATCTCTTGCTTGTATATTTTGTAATTATAGATGTTTCATGATTTAGGAAAATTTGGAAGTCTGGCCAAATGAACAACATCGACACAGGGGGTGGAGGTGTGACATTCGGAACCGCTACCAAAATTTTCCTAAATAACTAGATTGGATCTCTCTTGCATTAAGCAACCAAATTGTAACCCATAGGTTTTCACTGTACAAACTGAACGATTACGAATCACTTTTGATGTAACGTCTGTTACATTAGGCTTGGAGAACCTAATAAAAGTCTCCCCCATATTCTGGGTTTCTTCTAAAAAAAGAGAGTTAATTTTAAATGTAGTTAACATCTCATTATACTTTTTTTGTGCACGAAAATAATGACTTGGTATGTAATGTTATTTAAAGATGGCGATGACTCATCTGGAGCGGTTCCCGGTGAAAATGGTTACTCGGCATTTGCGATAACAGATGTGTTTCCGAGTCATATCGAAGCATATTCGTACCTCCAACAGACAACCCTTCGTGTTGGATTTGAACTTGTCATGTCGTCGTACAAAAAATAATGATGGGCCTTTGAGGATATATTGTATTTGCAATCGGGGTCGGACTGATAAAGCGGTCGATATGAGTGATTCGGATGGCATCCGAAGAAGTAACACGTCGACTAAAAGTTGTACTTGCCTTTTCATGATTGTTATGCGGGAGAGTAAATCAGGGGAGGGTTGGAACATTCAAGTATGCAAGGAGTTTCAGGTCCTCTTATATATTCTTATAATATTTTATATTTCAGAGTTTCATTTTAAAAAATTCAGTTACATCCAAACAGTATTTTCAGATTGTTCTATTCAATTCAAATTTCTTTTCCTGATTCTAAATTTATTCTAAGAATACTATTTACATATTTAATTACAATAATAAAAATTCCCCTAAATCATTTTTAAAAAAACCATAAACCCTACCATTTATTTTAATTAATTTATCTTTAAAACAACTAAACTAATATTAAAATAACCTAAACCCTACTACCCTACCCTCCCCACCCCGCCGTCGTATCCCCACTCTCCTCCCCGGCCCGCCTTAACCCTACCGTCCCCCCAGCCCGTCGTAACCCTACCCGCCCAACTCGCCGAAACCATATAGCCCACCGTCCCCTCTCTCCTGTCCTCACCACACCCTCACCGTCCTCTCCCTACCATCCTCC
>JAUOBV010118274.1:0-21312 GCA_032360425.1 Rubia occidens | reverse complement strand
TCAAATAAATTTACCTAACAAAATAAATTTAAATGTGAAATTTAATAATACACCTATAATTATTGAATTTGATTTTGGTTTTTGAAATATCATTTTTGAAATTAATTTCAATTTGTAAAATTTATTTTATGAACCATAATTAAACAAAAGAAACACATTTTTTTAAAGAATGTAATTTTGATTTTTTTAAAAAAAATCCAAATTTCAATTTCAATTTTTAACAAAAATTGAAAATTTTAAATAAAATTTTCAAATTTTTTTCAGATTTTTTAAAAGTTGCATGAAAAAAAGTTGCGTGATATTTGCATGAAGAAAAATTCGTTTGCATGAAGAAAAATTGTTGCATGAAGAAAAATTGTGTGAGACAAAAGGAAAAGAAGAGCAGGAAGCGGGAATCATAAATTCAAGTTGAATGGTCAAAAAAAGTGGGCGGAAATCAGAAATTTCAAAAAACATGTGTGTGCTCTCTGCCTGAGCCATGTCCTCCTGTCAGAATTGGAACGGTTCTTATTAATCAATCTGGTCCCACGGGTTGAATTGGTTCAACCCACATTCAACCTCCCATTGAAGGAAATTTTGGTTCCCATTTGGTTCCTATTTGTAATTCTACCCACATTCAACCTCCCATTGCACATGCTCTTAGTTCCAAATTGTTGGAAAGTATTAATTTCTCAGTAACCATATCTCAAGCAGTAATGAATTATATAGTTACTTTCAAACAGCTTGACGTTATGGAGCAACGTTTCAATAAGGAGTGGGATACTCTGGACTCACCTTCGAAGTTGGTGTATACCTAGCCCATAATCGGGAAATCGCTGGCATTTAGGCCCAGCCCAATACTCAACTGTAAAGATCAATGATCACATCACTGAAGAACCGGGAAAGGTTGAGCCTTTTCTGAAACTTGGCCACAAACCGATAAAGGCGGAACCACGTTAAGATGATGAACCACGAACCGAGATGGTAGGAACCATGATGCAACCCACAATTTTAGATGCTGACAATATGGAACCACAAATGTGAACATCTACAAATAGAGAAAGATTAGCACTGAAGAAGGTAAGTGTTACATAGGTAAGAAATTCTAGTTCTCTAAGGAAAATGCTGACTTGATCGTTGGAGTGTTTTCCTCAGAATTATTTTTGGGATCTGTTTTGCAAGAGCATATATTTCCCGGTGAACAGCAAGAGTTCTACTTGGTTAAATAAGCACATCATTGGCATCAGTTGTGGGGACGAAAGCTTTTTCTTTTTCGTTCTAATATCCTTCAATAAACAATGGTGTTCACTATATGTGAGAAGAGCCATAATAACAAGACACAAGAACAAAAAAAATTGGCGAAACAGAATCTTGCATCCTAGCTAAGATGAGGAATTCATCCCGAGTAGAGAAAGGGAACGTAATAAGGAAAATACAGAGGATGAGGAGGAGGAGGAAGCGAAATATCCCGACACAAATCAAGAAAAAGAAAGATGAGCGTTCGTAGCATTCTTATAGGCAAACAGAGAAAGTTAGTATAATCAATTTTCAGCCACAGTAACGCCAAAAACATTGAAGGTGAGCAAGAAACAAAGTCAAGTGCAGGAAACACTCAAATACGAAGATGAGTTAAGAGAGATCAGAGAAGATGATGATGCAGATAAATCGTCATTGGCACCACATCTTCGCGATTTCAAAATGCCAAAGGACTTCAAGTTACCCTTGCATGTCAAAATCTAGATGCAACCACAGACACAAAGGAGTTCCTACACTCTTATCGTAATAGCATGAGATTTCACAATGCGGATAAAGAGTTAGTATGCAAAGCTTTCCTAATCTTCTTATCGGGGATAGTGATCACGTGGTACGAAGACCTACCGTCTGGTAGCGTTAAGTCTTGGGCAGAGTTGTTGGATTTATTTTAGGGCCACTTGTATCAGAAGCAAAAGTTCACCAAAACGATCGCAGACCTGAACAACATAGTGTAGCCAAGTGTTGAGAACCTCACAGAATGCCACAGTCTCTTTGTTATTGAGAGTTTGGAGGTTTAAGATTTTTTTGTTTCAATCCTCTTTGGGTGCATTTAAAGGGGGCATGCGATCGGGAGAATTTTACAAGGAACTCATGCAAAATAGGCCAGAAAACCCAAGAGAGTGGCAAAAATGATTGAGCAATATTTGAGAATCAAGGAAGAAAATAACCACAAGATAGAGCGAGAGCGTGGCGAAAAAAGAATGACAGAGGATACACAGAAGAGATTTATCAATAAAGGGAAAGGAAACACCTTTTTTAAGGGAAGAGAATCACGGATGCAGGGAGTACCATTCCAGGAAACACCCCTAACAAAATAAAAAAAAAGGAAATATTGCAGGCAAACAGGAAATTATTCCGTGAACCAGCACCAATGATAGCACCTCCCAATAAAATATGTAGAGAATGCTACTTTACCGTCCAGAAAGACCATAGTCATGATATCGAGTATTGTAGATATCTGAGGAGACAGATTGAGGAGAACCTGAGGAATGGCTATCTGAGCTAATATAAGAAAGAGGATGAGGGAAGGCGGTACAGTGAAGCCAACAAAGCAAGGAGCTCTATGCCAAAAAAATTTGGACATACACAAAACAAAAATTAGAAGTTGGCAGGCGCGGTGGATTATGTTGGGGATACAGCAAGCGAGGATCCAAAAAGAGTAAGCATGTCCATACACGGGTCAACCGTGTTGCTATCCAAAAATGCTTGGAAAGTAGAGGCTAGATATTCGCCACAACAAGAGCGTGCTGATGAAAGGCTTTGTTCCGACGAAATAATCACAGTTAGCGAAGAGGATGCGACTCCTAACGTTTCTCCTTATGATGAACCAATGGTCATCATTGCTAAAATTGGAAATGAAATGGTTCATAGAGTATTCGTAGATGATAAAAGTGCAGTTGAATCCTCTTTTTCGATTGCTTCGATGGACTAGGATTAAAGTGGACGAATCTAAAAATGTCCACGTCTTCACTTTACGGGACGAGCATAAACACCTTTGGGCAACATACAGCTTCCTGTTACCATTGGTGAGAGTGATAGAAACTGCACCATCATGTGCAATTTTGTAGTCATAAACGTGCCAATTCCATTTAATGCCATCATTGGAAGACCTGGGTTAAACGCAGCAAAGGCGATATGGTCTCCATACCACATGGTAATGAAATTTAAAACTTTAGCTGGAATCGTAACAGTAAGATGAAACCAACAAACGGCGAGGTAGTGTACGGTTATTGTGATGAAAGCAAGAAAAAGTTTGGAAGTCTATACATATTCACCATCCCGTAAATATTGATGGGATCGTTGGCAACGCTCAGTCGATTTGTTTCTAAGGAAGCCAAAAAACATGTTCCACTCTTCGAAGTTCTGAAGAAGGTAAAGAGGTTTACCTGGAATGAAGAAAGTCAAAAGGCGCATGATTCCTTGAAGGAACAGTTCCAGGCATTGCCCACATTGAATTCACCAATTCCGAAAGAAATCTTATATATGTACTTGGCATTTTCAAAGAATGTAGTCAGCTCAGTTCTAGTGCGGTAAGAAGGACAAAAACAAATACCAGTATACTACATTAGTATAATACTGCAAAGTGGAGAAAGAGTGTACATGTCATTCGAGAGGTTAATTCTAGCATTAGTGTACTCAACAAGAAGGTTAGGAACCTATTTCCTCAGTCTTGGGATAGTTCTCTACACTGATCACCCAGTCAAAGACATCTTCAGCAAACCTAAAGCATCAGGAAGAGTGATCAAGTGGGCTCTCGAGTTGGGGCAATATGAAATCCAATTGAAACCATGAACTGCAATCAAAGTAATGGCTTCAGAAGACTTCATCGCAGAGCTTACGAGCAAAGATGCACAAGACGCAAAGTTCCAGCAGAATCTTATAATCAGCAAAGAAAAATCCAAGTGGGTGGATGTCAAAAGGGATTTGTTCGTGGACGGAGCATCCAACAAAGAAGGTTGTGGTGCGGGACTACTATTAGTTAACCCGGAAGAAGGGGAGCAAATATATTCACTTTGTTTCGACTTTCCGCTCACAAACAGTGAAGCGAAATACGAGACATTGAGATGAGGTTTAGACCTTACAATAAGAATGAAGGTCAAAAGTGTTCAGAGCTTTAGAAATTCACATATAGTAGTCCAGTAGGTAAGAGGAGACTACGAAGTTCGGGAAGAGCAGCTGAAAAAATATTTAAGAAGAGTTCGTCAGCTTATCACTCAACTTAAACACTTCAATATCCACCATGTGCCAAAAAGTGAAATTAAAAAGGAATATTCCTTCAGTAAGCTTGCAACAGCTGGGTTTGATTCATTGGTCAGACATGAAGATGTAAAAGTGGAAGTCATTCCAGTCAGAAGTACAGAAATAACAACCGAATCAACAGTTTAAACAGAAAAATCAAACTTGATGACACCGCTGATAGACTACTTCGCAAGTGCAAAGTTGCCAGCAGACAAGTTACAAACAAGAAAGTTGTAACTGTGGTCTCGCAATTACGTTAATGAAGGAGGATTCATGTAAAAGAGTTTTCTATCCCATGGTTAAAATGTGTATGACTGTTACAAGCAGAAGAGATCTTGAAAGAAGTACACGAAGGGCTATGCAAAATGCATCAGGGATCTCAAAAAATTACAAAGAAAGTAAATCAGGAAGGATACTATTGGCCAACTATGTTCAATGATGCATACAAATTTCTGTTTAAGAGTAGAAGTTGCCAGATCAATTCCCCAATATCGCATAAAGCGCAGGCTAGTTTAACAGGAATATATGGAGCATGGTCGTTCGATAAATGGGGTGTTGACCTGGTTGGACCCTTCCCAAAAGGCGCTAGCAGTGCAAAATTCCTAATTGTGGCAATTGACTACTTCACCAAATGGGTGGAAGCGAAGCCGCTAGGAAGAGTAATAGCAGAGGTAACAAGAAAGTTCATCTAGCAGAGCATAGTTTGTCGCTTCGGGGTGCAACCGAATATTTCCATGGACAATTGGAATATACTTCACAAGTGGAGTTTTTATGGAATGGTGCTCCAAGTTAGGGATTACACAGAATCTCACTACTGTAGCATACCCTAAGGAAAACGGACAGGTGCAAATCACCAACAGAACCATAGTTCAGGGTATACAAAACAGAGTGGAAGGGAAGCGAACTGGTTGGGTGGATGAAATACCCAGTACCCTGTGTCATACTATTAAACTATTCGACAGCCAATAGAAGAATAGCCATATAGTTTGGTCTATGGTCATGAGGCATTGATACCGGTGGAAATTGCGAACTCGAGCATTCAAATACAAGTATACAAGGAAGTTGATAATCCTGAAAAGATGAGGCTAGACCTAGATGAAATTGAGGAGAAGAGATAACAAGCAGCGATTACGAAGAGAAAGAATAAGGAGAAAATAGCTAGAGCATACAATCAGAAGGTCAAGGAGATGCAATTCCAAATTGGTGACATTGTGCTGCAAAAAAATGAAGCAGGCCTAGCGGAAGAAAAAAGAAAGCTAAGCTTAAAGTGGGAAGGCATGTACAAGATAACAAACGTGAACCGATCTAACCACTATGAGCTAGAGAGATTGGATGGCAGTAGCGTTGCCAACACTTGGCATGTGATCAAACTTAGAAAGTTTTATGTGTAACATCTACAGAGGAGGGAAGGAAAAACATATATTTATAGTAGCCATGAGATAATCATTGGGGGTGTTCTCATTCTTGTTTTCTTTTCATGTTCTTTGAATAATAGCTAACTACGACATATCACAAACAATTGAGTTTGGCAAAGAGCAAATCAAGAACTTACAATTTTTTTGATTTTGTAAGCTATAGATCTTACAAAGTCGCAATATTACTTTTGCAAGCTATAGATCTTGCACAAAGGCAGATATGCCTACAAAAACAGTGAAGCAAGACGCAATATTCTTGCAATTCACGCAATACAAGTTCACGACTTCCCAAGCTATAGATCTTGGAACTACGCAAACCCAACTAAGCAAGCTATAAATCTTGCGAAAATGAAGATATGCCCACAAACGCGACATAAGCAAGCAATAGATCTTGCAAGTTTGTATAATATATATCCTTGATTTTGCAAGCTATAGACCTTGCAAAATAAGCAAACAGAACATCAAAATCAACAGTATCAATTATATATCTTCCTATAGAGAAAGTTAAAAAACTAAAGAATGCATAAATAAACAAATAGAAGGAAACGTAAATACCATAGAACTTAGTGTTCGTAGATATTGAAAAAATGGAAGTACAAAATACGAATCAACATAAAGCACTACTCCAAGCATTCTAAAGAACAAACTATCGACACCTTGATGCGCGGGATGATCCAGAGGATGAAGAACCGCCATGGTGAGGAGGCGGCTCAGCTTCGCGATGGGATTGCTCAACCTCGCGGCGAGATTTTTCATATTCAAGCTCATCTTATAACATATGGTTATAATGCCATTTCATATATAGGTAGGCAGGATGCCGTGTAAAACCTCTTCGCTCCATATGGTCAAGATGTTTGGTAAAGTACGCCTTAAACTCAGTCAAATTCCTCGCGATCAAGCACCACACTCATAACATCAATACAATCCCAATAATTCTTATTCGTAGCCTTCAAATTTTCAATTTTGTCTTCTAATTGGTAAATGTTAGACCTAACAGCTTCAGAAAAATGAATCCTCTGCCCGCTGATACTCATCGATAGGTACCTACGACCAGTAGGCTGACGAGATGATGATGGAAGGGCTTGGAGCTTTTCCTTATATTCAACACAAGCTTGTTCAAGCTGATGCACACATGAGTCCAGACGATTGCACTTGGCACGGAGCTCTTCATTCTTACTGCGAAGCTGGGTGTTTATCTTAAACTATTTGTCAAACCTACTTTGCCACCCGGCTGCAGAAAAAGATAAACGATCACACTCACTCTACTTTTTCTGCAGCATTGGGTACGTCAAGGCTTTATGCAATTTCTGGACCTTCACAGTAGGGTTCAATCTTCATAGCTCAGCCGAAACCTTGGTGTACCCAACGCTGCAAGCAGTAGGAGGGATCTCTTCGAACAAGCATTAAAATAACTTCTTCGCCAGAGAATTATCGTGGATCCAGGGGTACCTAGGCGAAGCAAAACCATTAGCCTGCATCTCCTCTAACTCGGAACGCAACCTACTAGCTTCCCTCTCAGCAGCCAAAACATACTCCTCAGCAGCCTATGCAAGCTTTTTGGCATCTCAAACTAGTACACTTTACTTCAGCCGCCAGCCATTTATCCCGGAGCAAATTGTCCCCTTTAGCAAACTCACCAACTCGTTGCCTAATGAGCTGCAGACTCTTATCGACCTTATTTTCAAAAGTACATAAACAAGTAGGGAGATTAGAGGTCACAATAAGGAAATATAAAACCAAACCACACATAACATTCAACAAATCATTTGAATTAATATCCCAGCAAACAATGTAAAACTTACCTGGAAAACCATCGGTTCAGGGGCTGAATCACCATTCATACTAAAACAGATTGTCTGAGTTCCTCCATGGTGACTGTTCTCATAATATCCTCATTCATCTGACCAGAGATCAATTCAGGGATATCCTGTAACATTGAGACAGAAGCTGAACCATCTATGTCAGTATTACTATCAGTCAAAATCTCAAAAAAGAATCTCACAGCTTCAGCTCCAATATCATCTGGATTGTTAATCCATTGATTTCGTGAATTTTTTATGTCTGAGATTGTTTACCTAACATGCTTGGATTTTACAGATGCATGGAAGAATTTAGTGTTAGAATCTCCTTGTTTAAGTCATTTAACCCTAGATTTTTGCTTCCAAAAAGCTTCATCTCTCTTTAAGGCTAAAGTTAATTCAGCCTGGGATTTATGAAGTTTTGTCCTAGAGAAAGTATCATTATTATGTTGATACAGTAATTCCTTTTGTAAAACATTCTCTTCATCCTGTTTAAATCTATCATGGAGATTACCAAAAACACTTTTATTCCATTCCTTTAAAAAAAACAATCTTCCTAACTTTATGGAAAATCTAATCATACCAAATTCAGTGCATTCAATATTCCAACTATTTGTGACTAAATCTAAGAAAGTGTCATGCATTACCCAACAAGATAGAAATCTAAATGTTTTTGGTCCTGAAGAATAGTTAGGATTAGCTATAGAAACAAGCAAATGGGAATGATCGTATGGATGCCTTGCTTTTACTCTAAAACTAGTGTTAGGAAAAAATCTAAAAAAGTTGCATTTATCACACAATTTCTAGACCCCTTACCCCAGCCCAAGTGAACTGATTCCCTGCAGATGGGAGTTCAATCAACTGGTTCTCTTTTATGAATATATTAAAATCTATCATACAATTTAGATTAGATGAAGACTGTCCAATATACTCACTAGGTTCTCTAATTACATTAAAGTCTTCTATCAGCATTATAGGTCTGGTACAATACTGTGATAAGCTTGACGAAAGAGAATATCTCGATGTACGATTATGTATAGCATATATGAAGGCACCAGTCCATGTAAAATATAGAGAAACGTTATTTAGTTTAGGCGTACAAACTGATCATGGACAGTAATAATGGTATATTGATATCATCAGTCCAGAAAATTCATATTTTATCTCTTGGATAAGTTAGCACATCGTACATAACTAGAAACAAATCAACATTCACGAGACCCAATTTCTAAGATTCCAACATAATAGATTCAAAAACTACAAAACCCAGACGACCCAGGCCACCTGCTTTGAAATTCAAAGCAGAAGTTGATATAAAGGGTTTGGTATTAAGATAAAAAAATCATGAAATATGACCTTAATTACATCCATGATCAGGCAGTGGATGAGGATTTGTGTTTTTTCATAAACTGGTATGGGCCCTCTAGATACTTTAACCCTTTTTCCATCAAGAAGGCATGGGTTCTTGCTCCATCCACCTCCTGCATCTTCATTAGTCAAATGTTAATGTAATGAATATTATCTCAACAAGTTAACTATCAGAAAAGTGGGACAACATTGTAAGGACTTGAGGCAAATATAGAGTTTATTTCTTCGTTGCAGCCATTACCTCCTTATGGTGAGTGAGATCTGGGAGAGGTGGATTTTGTGGGAATGATTAAGCATGAGTTCCGCCACTCTTCTCCGTTTTACCTGGGAGACCTGTGTTTGGCCTCATCTTGCTATTGAAATTGTTGCTTTTGAAATATAGTTAACAAAAAGGGCATTTATAGGAGAAGTGGTTACTCTTTTTTTAAGAAACCCAAAAAAAATTGGGGGAGAGTTTTATTAGGTTCTCCAAGTCGTTTGTAACTGTAGTTACATCAAAAGTGATCCTTAATCGTTCAATTTGTACAATGAAACCTAATGATTGGCAAAATGGTTTCCTAATTCAAGTAAATATCAAAATAGTTATCTAGGAAAATGTGGTAGTGTTTCTGAATGTCACACCTCCACCCCCTGTTTCGATGTTCTTCATTCGGCCGGACTTCCACATTTTCCTAAATCTTGAAATATGTAATATACATGAAGAGATTGAAAGTTCCGAAATAGCCGGCAAGCTTCTGAGTCCAGCTCCTGAGGCTTTCCTCTGGTGTAAACATGCTGCATATTGGTTCAAAATCCTTTGCTTCAGTTTCAAAATCCTTGCCACCTTTGGTTCACCATCTTTGTATAGCTACTGATACTACTCCATGCTGGCATTGTGATGACCATTATTTCTCCATGTTTGTGTAATCTTTGGCGCCATTGATCCATGCAGCCACTGTTAAGTCCTGCAATAATTCACTGAAATGCCTGAGTAGCATTAATTCAATCTTATATCCGAGATCCCAAGCTTATCTAGGTACAAAAGATCTTTAGCTTTTGTGTCAAGTTGATGGAAACTAAACTCCTTCGCAACTGAAGTGTTTTTATCCAATAGACTTTCCATATAATCTGCCACCTTATTATCCTGTCTGTGTGTGTGTGAGAGAGAGAGAGAGAGAGATAAATATGGATTTGAGGAGGCGGTGTATATCAAATACATGTTCATAAATTAACCAAGGTGACTTACTTTGGTTCTTGATTATGTCTATAGCCAGTAAACTATCAGATTCCAGAGTGAAGCTATAAAAATTCAATTGGTGAGAAAATTGATGTCCCAGTTTGAGAGCTTTAATTTCAGCATGTAAAGCAGATTAGCATTTTCAGGCTTGATCATAGCTCTAACCATGTCACCCTTTTTATTTCTCACAACTACTCCTAGAGCACATTTTTTTGTATTCTTTGTCCATGATGCATCCACATTTAACTTATACTCCTCAGTAGGATATAACCATTTAATCACCCTAAAAGAAGGTTTATGTTTTGATTTCAGAGCTGGGGTAAAACCCAGTTTAAACCAATACAAGTCCTCAGTTCTATTGCTATAGACAGGGTAAGCATGAAAGATTTGAAAGAGAACCTTTTTGACAGATTCAATGACTGTCATCAAATGTGGAGTCTTACATTCTAAATGTATTTGTTCCTCATCTTCCACAGATTCCAACATATAAAAGCTGGTGATAAAATCAAAATAGAGGTATGCAAAGCAGTATCTCCCTCATACGCCCAATAAAATGATAGTTTATCAAAAATGGTCGGGAGATCTGGTGTTTTAAACCCAGTTATGTTGTCAAAATAGGAGAAGTGGTTACAACCTGGCGGATAATTTGAACCATTCCGACTCTATTTTTTTTTAGATATGTGTGATGCCTTAGTAACAATCTGACATTGGGTTGGGTGCCGAGATCAACTCGCCATCACCGCTAGTTAGAAAAGAAATGCTCTCCCTTCTCTCTACCTTCTTTCTCTAGGAATATAAATATCATCAGGATATTTCTTCTATCAAACTTCAATTCTTGAAGTTTTGATTCCTTATCTCCAACTTTGAATCCAAAAGTTTGGAATAGATATACTATTCTACCTGAGAAAAGGATATAATTTCTTGATTGGAAATAATATAACATCATTTTTTTATTTAAGATCTCCATCGTTCATTTAAATACAGCACAACTCCACTCTATCATCATCTCCACTATTCAGGGGGGTCATCAATGTGACCATGTTAAATTATTTCTAATCAACTCTAACCTCAATGCTAACGCACTTTTTTAGTCATCAATATGACCATGTGCCCATCTTGCTACGTATAAGATCTTACCCGAGAGATGCATCGACAATCCCTCGACACAGACCTTTCAGATTTGAGAATTGCTGGACCCAATCACCGCAATGTCAAGATATGGTGTAGGATTCTTGGAATGACATGGCTAGAGACCTTCCTAGTGCTATAAAGGAATGCTCGGAGAGTCTTTCCTTTTGGGCTAAATATGAGTTCAAAGACCAACAAAAACAAAAGGAATTGCTTTCTAAGCAAATACAAACTGTTCAGTAAGGATCCATCACCTCAGAAATTCAACAGCAGATAGCCATACTCAAACAAAGACTCAGTACCAATTAGATATAGAGGATATGAAGTAGAAAAAAGGGCCAAATAACATTTGTTAGAGAAGGGGGATAGGAATACGGGATTTTCCATGCTTTTGCCAATAAGAAAAATGAAAAAAAATACCATTTATGGTCTCAAAGATAGGCGAGGGAAATGGTGCACTAAGGAAGAAGATATGGAAACCATCATCTCAGGACACTTCCGTGACTTATTCGAAAGTACAAATCTGCCCTCACATGTTATTGATCATCTAATGACAAAGGTGAATCCTGGGGTCACACGGGAAATTAATGATGGAACGATGAGACCATACACTCATGGAAAAATAGCTCTAAGGAATATAGCTCCGAACAAATCCGTTGGTTCTGTTGCAATGCCACTGTTGTTTCTCCAAAAATATAGGAATATTATAGGTGGCAAAGTTACCTCTGAGGCATTACAGTATCTAAATGAAGGAAAATCAATGGAATCTATAAAATGATACAAATGTAGTGCTCATTCCCAAGGTTAAGAAACTGACAGATGTCACACATTTAGGCCTATTAGTTTATGCAATGCAGTCTATCGGATAATCTCAAAATGCATTACTAATAGGCTTAAGGATATTTTGGATACTTTCATATCAAGCCACCAAAGTGTTTTTGTCAAAACCGATTAATCACAGATAATGTTCTCATTGCACATGAGGTCTACCACTATATCAAAAGAAGAAAAACAAGGAATAAATGGTCTTTGTCCATTAAGTTAGACATAAGTAAGGCTTTTGACGGAATTGGGTGGCCCTTTCTATTCAAGATTCTCACAAGTATGGGATTTAATCCTACTTTTGTCAGCCTCATTGAAAACTGCATATCAACAGTCAAAATCTCATCCACGCTTTTGGAAAGGTAATACTCTTCGGAGGACTTAGGCAAGGTGATCTTCTATCCCCATATTTATTCATCATTTGCGGAGATGTATTTTCTCAAATGTTGCAGGAAGCTGTGTACAAAAAGGATCTTCACGGACTAAAGAAAGCTCGATCAGCACCAGTTATATCTAACCTTCTTTTTTTGATAATACATTGGCTACCACATGCTTCGGGACAAAAGATATATTTTAACAAATGTTTTATCATGTTCAGCCTGAATACCTCCGATGGAGACAAATCTAGAGTCCTATCCATACTACAAATGCCTGAAACAGGTAGCCATGAGAAGTTTCTGGGACTCCCAATAATTTGTGGGTGATCTAAGTCAGCTTCATTGGAACTTCTCAAGGACAGGATAATGAAAAAGTTTGATAGTCAGGACCATAAACAGTTATCCAAATGGGGAAAGGAAGTGCTTGTTAAAGCTGTTTTACAATCCATGCCCACCTACGCCATGTCTTGCTTCATGCTGCCTAACAATCTAATAGATGATATACACAAAACATATGCAAGATATTGCTTAGGGTGTACTCCTAAAAAGAAGATACATTGGGCCCAATGGCGCCAATTATGCATACCAAACAGCTTAGGACGATTAGGCTTCAAAGATCTCAAGATTTTGACCACAACAATTCTAGGAAACCAGGCTTGAAGAATACGTAGTAACCCAGAGTCGATGGTGGCAAGGGTCATAAGAGCTAAATATTTTCGTTCATTGTCTTTTCTAGAGACCGGCCTAGATTACGACCCATCATGTACATGTGATCCATTTTGGAATGAAGACAATTATTGATGTTAGTCATTCATAAACGTATTGGATCTGGGGTAACTACAAATATTAAACATGATCCTTGGTTACCACGAGTTGGTAACCCAAAACCCCAATCCCTTCCATTTTCTTTTCCGGATGATATGGCAGCGAGTCAACTAAAAATTGGAGGTTATCAAAGAAAGTTTCAATGAAGAATAAGCCTCTCTTATTTTAGCTTCCATGTAGCAACAACCATTATCACCTAGATACATGGTCTTGGCAGCCAACGACTGATGGTAAGTACACGGCCAAGTCAGTATATAACACGGGTATTAATTCTCCACTCTATTCTTATGCCGGATACATGGAGAATAGTAGTTTAGGCCCCTCACAACATTGTAAACAAATCTAGAATCTAGGAGTGCCTCCAAAAATGAAACATTTGGTATGGAGATTGTGCAAAAACAAACTGTCATCAGCAGATAATCTATGATAGAGGCACGCGAGACACAAAACAACATTCTTAACATGCTCGAGTGAGGATACTTCTCTATCCCATATATTCTTCCATTGTCCTTTAAAACACCACATCTAGTTCACAGTAGATCTACATAAAAAGATATACAAATACCAGCTGACTAGTGAAAACTATGGGCACAGGAGATTATAATAGAACTGACTAGTCAAGACATGGCCCTCGCGAGTATGATGTTATACCAGATATGGAATCACCAAATAAACTCCTTCATGGTGAAAAACATGTACTTCATCCACAACATAGTGTTCTCTATGCTAACCTTGCACAGAATAAAAAGCCTTCATCTGAGCAAATTTTTTACCAAACTCCAGAAATCCAAATAGGAAACACTTTATACATTGATACTGCAACATCCTGTAATGATATCTGCTTAGGATGGTCGATATGAAACTCGAATGGTACATGGGTTTATTGAGAATAATACATGGTACACATTCTATACAATACTAAAAACGCAGAAGCCCTGTCACTAAGGGCAGGTTTACAAATTTCAAGGGACTATCGGTTCAACATATTCAAGGAGACGCACAAATTGTAGTCCACGCTATCAATAGTCAAAAAGAGGACCCATCTGACTTCGATCTACTCATAAACAATATTTCCAACCTAATGGAGTTTCACAATTTTCCAAAAATAGATTGGATTAGAACACCCGACAATGTAAAAGCTGTGTAATGAGCTTGGTTTAGTGGTAAACCACACTCTCAATAACTGAGAGGTCACAGGTTCAAAACACACCCCCATCAAGAATTGTGAATATTAGAGCAATTTCTTGATGGGGTTTACCCAGTGTCGATGACGGTCGATGACGGTGAGATCGTGGTGGTTCCGGTTTCGGTGGCAGTGGTTCGTTGGTGGTGCAGCGTTTGGGTGTTCTCAGGAGGGCGTCTCTAGCTATCAAATGGATGGAGTTTCATGCTCCACTGAGTTTCAACAGACTCAATGGTGGTGTCTCCTAGTTAGGTCCTAGATTAGGATGTTAATATGTAATTTGGTTGCTTGTTTGTAACATTTCAAAAAAAAATGTAAAAGCTCACACTTTGGATAACCATGCCAAATAATTTAGAGATCAAATCTCTCGATGGGACCACATTCCACAATGTGTAACAAATTTCTTTGATAATCAATGAATACATCTTTTACTTAACAAAAACATTGGGTTGGGTGCTACTTACACCACCCTAATTAATGTTAGCAAAATTGTTACACTACCCTAATTAATGTAATTCTGCTGGGCGTTTGTCAAATTGCTATTTCCTCTCATGTTTTTTTAGGTGCCCCATAATCAAAAGCAATAACAGGCAATTAAAAACATTTTGCATCTAGAAAAATGATTTTAACCATTAAATGTTTTTTTGAAACCCCTACATATTATTTCTATGATGGTTTCTGTTTGACCCTTGTTGTTTGTCCATGTGGGTGATTCTATTTGCACCACTCTTATTTCTATTCACACTGTCTTTGATAGGTGTGTCAGTTTCATAGGTGGTGTAAATAGAATAAGTTGTAATTTACACCGCCTTCATTAAACTTAGTCAAGTGTTAATATCTAGATAAACATATATTCTATTACTTTTTCTTAGAGTATTTATTTGCTTATCCTTTAATTAGTTTTAAGCAATGAGTTTAACTGTAATTAATTAATTATTTAATCTATTTTTTTCAAAATATGATACATATAATATTCTTGTTTATAATCATATATAATAATTTTGTATAGTATCTACGCAGTAATGCTTAATAAAGTGCAATAATAAAATTAATTCTACATTTATTGTTCTAATAATATTTATATTTTAATAACATACGTGCAAATAGAACCACACAAACGAGTCCATTGAACAGAGTGTACCCGTACGAATCCATTTTATTAATGTTGATCAGAACGTACGCTACTACTACATTCGAATAAGTTTTAAAAAACTACAAAAAAATCAATTATCGAATATACGTGGTCAATTAACAGATAAACGTGCAACATATGATACAGCCTACAGGTACACAGAATCTCATAATTCACATTTGATTGGGTGGGTGTAAATAGCAATAGTCTCACCCTTCTATTTACACCACTTATCTTCTACCTATTAAAGTTTTCACCCTTTTACCATTTCATTGCTATTTGGTAGTTCTTCTAACTCATCTATACTAGGATTACTATACTAAAACAACAACATTTTTTAGAAGTGGCACCTCCTTGCTTGCCACATGAGCATTTAAAAATAATTTTATTCCATAACTTAATTTGTGCATTTAAAATTTATCAATAATTAAATTTAACGTCTTATTTTAAATATATTTTTTTAAAACTGAAAACATTGACAATTAATGCATCATAATTATTTGTACTTGGAAATTATATCTAGGTTCATTCAAATCTTTTCTTTTCTTTTCTTTTACGTGAACCTGTACTTCTTGGGAAGAAAAATCATCAATCCCCGTTGCAATTGGTCCAATTTACTATTGCCCTATTTACTACATTGATAATTCCAGTGAGATTGTTTGATCTAAAAAAATGTCATAAATTCAAGCTAACATAATGAAATCTGAACATTCGGGCTAACAAAAATAACCACATTAAGTAAAGATATATTTTTCTTTTGCAATTATATAAACAGAAAATAAAAAGTAAAAAATGATTTATTTAAATAATTTTAAAATTTAATATTGTCAATATTTAAATAGTAAATAAAATTATTATTATTTCATTAAATTTGAAATCATTTTTATGTTTTATGTTCTTACAAAAAAAAGTCTTGGTTAGACAGTTATAAGATTTTAGTTGCAATATTAAAAATTTATTATACAACGTCTAGTAGTTATAAATTTATGACCCGATCAATGTAACCCAAACGTTTTATATTCATTTATTCTATTTTGCTGTTTAAACATTAGTTTTTTCATAATTTAAGGAAAAACCGTATTTTAAAAGACAAACTCTTTTAACCTTATTGATTATTTTATACTTTCATCGTGCTTTATATGGTTGTTAAAAATAATTTAACTAAAATTTATTATGTGGTTAATGATGAATTATAATTATATATTTTATGTTTGTATCAATATATTGTTTATGATTAATACTCCCTCTGTCCCAGATGAATTATCTAATTTGCTTTCTCCAAGTTAAATTTTGTAAACATTGACCCAAATATAAAAGTGTTATATATAGGGGTGGGTTCAGGTGAGAACATCATTTTATAAAAGAACATCATATTTGTGAGAACAGATCCTAGCCATTGATTCCTTATATCGGATGACACTGATTTAATGGGGGAAAATCACAATCCTGATTTGGAGCTTTTCTGAGTCATAACAATTTTTGGATCCTAAAACAACAGTCTGTCTCCGCCTCTGTCATGTCCGGTCGCTAACCTCCCCCCCCATCTCCTCCTCCGTTCTCCGTCGTCTCCACCTTCACCGCCTTCAAGTTCGCCACCTCCTATCATACCACTTTGTAGCCCATGTCACCCAATCCATCGTCTTCCTCCTCCACTGGTGTTCCGATCCTTATTCTCACCATTTCAAAATCATCCCCAATCTCCTTTTTAACTTAAAGCACCTAAAACCGACAGCTCTCCAATTTCGATCACCGGTTCGATGCTCTATCTATCTTACGTTGTCACATTGTACTTAGATTTTATGTTCTTGTGTTTTCTCTTCAATTTTGGTTGTCAATCTAATTTTTTTTAGAATCAAAAATTGAAACTTCAGAACTTCCATCCCATTTTTCTTAAGAAAAATTAGCAAACAGTTTAAGAGACCTAGTAATTAACCTATAGTTCTCATCATTTGGTGATTTAGATCATTGTGGCAAATGTAAGTCTCGTCGCTTGAATATTTTTCAACCACAAGGAGGTTGCAATGATGGATACTTAGCTATCTTTACAAAAACAAAGACAGTGAAAGAATTTAGTTGCATATTTTTGCATCCCTTCTTTGGTTACTCTCAAGCTCTGAAACCCAATGGCCTTTTTGTATGTTTTTGTGAATGCAGTACATAACTATAGCTGTAGTACCCCGAGCTTCTGTTTTTGTTATGGAAGTAAAGTGGTCGAAGTCTATCAAAGCTTATTTAGTTGTAATATCTCGTTCCAATTTGAGATAATGATTGTATGACATCTGAAACTGTTTATTTGTTGATGAGATAATTCATGACAATTCCATTTGATTGAGCTTGCAAAAGCAATGCTCCACTCCTCTCCACAACCCTTGTACTCCTAACCCTCTCCAAATTGTCATTTAGATCAGTAGTTGGAAAATATGTCTTGCTTAATGCTTAAAATTATCACTACCAATTAGATCAGAATAAGCTGCTAAATTTGTTCTCCACTGTTTGCATTTTTATTTTCATTGAATATGGGTTTCCCTCTTTTCCCGATATCCTACCGATCTGAGCCTCTAACTTGTTGGTTGTAAAACAATTGCTCAGAGAATGAGGCGAAGAAGAAAAATGGGGATTTACGAAGGGCTTTTGCTTCATGCTTTCTGTTTTAGCCTATGATTTCTTCACTGCAATAAACTAAAAGCCCTTTACTTTTAGGTACATTCTTTGCTTTCTATCTCTCTCTGTCAAAATGCTATTTGTCTGTGCTCTTTCTATCCCTAAGGATAAGAAAGAGGATGAGGAAAACTAGGTTCTTAAGGCTGTGAAACCATGGCAAGTTATTTCCCGTATGGTGAAGAAGACATTTCATTAGAGGGGATATCTGAAATTGAAGAGTGTAGGATAGAACCTTTAGATGCTAGTCGTCCATATCCTTCCATCTATAGATTTGAATTATTGTGGATTGTTCCATCTTCAAGATAAACTTTAGATTAGATTGATGCTATTAAATTTTAATGTTGTAATATGAATGCTTTTTTAATGAAGAAGTTTCTATTTTAAAGTAATAAGGTTTATATATTCTGCTATGAGGTTTAGTTATTACAAAATGATGTTCCTCATTTTTGGAAATGAAGTTCTTACATAAATTAATTTAAATATAAGAACTATAGAAACATATATAACCATAAATTGCAAACATCAATGTCATCTTTTGTGATGCTCCACTAAAAAATGGATGTAAGGGATTAAATTCTTACAATGGTGGTGTCTTTGCAAGCTGTACAATGCTATTAAGTGGGTAGTTGGGATACATGAAGGTGCAGTTTCATACAGAATTATACTTAAGGAAACCCTGGGCAAAGCAATACTTAATCTGGGAAAAAAACCACAAATGGAAGCATGTATAAGAATTGAGAACCATTCTGATTTCATATTATTCAGCATGCACTTGACTATGTGATATGCACCCAAAATGATATGTTAACTAATTCATTTAATTCATTTATTAGTATGTTTGGTTGGTTGATTGCTAGGTATAGTCGGGTGTACATTACAAGGGGTTTAGATAACCATTTTTGGTTTTCTTGTCTAAATCCTTAGTTTCGTAGACTTATTAGACTTAATGGATGTTATGTCCTTACGAGCATCTAGATCTTGTTCTGTGAGATTATTTGTTAAACTGCTCGTAAGCACTTCGACGTAGATTATAGAAGGTCATTCACAAAGATGGTAGTAGATAGTATGATGCCATTCACAAGGATGGTAGTCGACAGAAGGCCACGAGTCAAAATGATTGGGGTGCTTAGGAAATTTAAGGGAGCCATAGGTTTGACCTTAGCCGACATCAAAGGTATAAGTCCTTCAACTTGTATGCACCGCATACTACTAGAGGAGGGTGCAAAGCTTGTATGCTAACCTCAAAGGCGGTTAAACCCACCGATGATGGAAGTATCTAAAGGTGAAGTCCTTAACCTACTTAAGGCACGGGTGATATATCATATCTCTGATAGTACTTGGGTGAGTCCCACTCAAGTGGTGCCAGAAAAGAGCAGAGTGACTGTGGTAGAAAATAAGGACGAGGATTTGGTGCCCACTCGTATTCAAAACGGGTGGCAAGTTTGTATTGATTATCGCCATAAACATGGTAACTCGCAAGGTCCATTTCCCCTACCCTTCATTGACCAAATGCTTTTGAGGTTAGCTTTTCATGTCTACTATTACTTCTTCAATGGCTATTTGGGATATTTCCAAATAGCCTTCGATCCCGAGGACCAAAAAAAGCTACCTTTACATGCCCTTTCAACACTTTTTCCTATAGGTGCATGCCCTTTGGTCTTTGAAATGCCCTGGGTACCTTCTAGAGATGTATGGTTAGCATATTCTCATAGTTCATTGAGCGGTTCGTTGAAGTATCCATGGATGATTTCACTATTCATGGAAACTCCTACGACTCTTGCCTACATCATCTATCACTTATGCTAGAAAGATGCATTGATATCAACCTTTTGTTGAACTTCTAGAAGTGTCACTTTATAGTAGAGAAGGGCATTGTTCTAGGTTATGTAGTGTCAGCCTGAGGTCTAGAAATGGATAAGGCTAAAGTTGACACCATCAAATCCTTACCCTACCCCACTAGTGTTAGGGATATTAGGTCATTCTTAGGGCACGCCGGTATCTACCGGAATTTCATTAAGAATTTGTCTAAGATTTCCTCCCCCTTACGCAAATTGTTGTAAAAGGATGTTGAGTTCATTATTGATGAGGGGGGTAGGAAAGTCTTTCATACTTTAAAATAGATTTTTGTGGCCGCTCCTATCATCCAACCCCCAAAATGGTCCATCCCCTTTGAAATAATGTGCGATGCGAGTGACTATGCTATAGGGGCATTATCAGGCCAAAGGATAGGGAAGGTGTCACATGTCATATACTACACGTCCGTAACTCTTAATGATGCACAACCCAATTACTCCACTATGGAGAAAGAGTTATTGGCCGTAGTATTTGCCCTTGAGAAATTTAGGCAATATTTGCTCGGTACTAAGGTCATAATTTACATGGATCATGCGGCACTTTTCCACTTGATGACTAATAAGGAAGCGAAACCTACGCTTATTAAGTTGATATTTATTTTGAGTGAATTTGACCTTGAAGTGAAAGATAAGAAGGGTAGTGAAAATGTGGTAGAAGACCATTTGAGTAGATTGACACCCCTTGAGAGCTTAGACCCCATCAAGGGGAAGCCTAAGTTGGAACCCATTTGGGAAGAATTTCCCAAGAATAATTGTTAGGGGTAACGACTTACCAACCTTGGTATGCCGATATAATGAACTATCTTGCCGGGAGAGTTCCCACCCTCTTATGATTAAGTAAGAAAGGTGATGTGTCCATTTTATATGGTTATTTTGGGATCTTTTTGTATTCATTTTGGTACACTTTGATGCTTTGAAGACTCTGTTTTACCTCGA
Source organism: Rubia occidens (assembly GCA_032360425.1). Taxonomy (NCBI): domain Eukaryota; kingdom Viridiplantae; phylum Streptophyta; class Magnoliopsida; order Gentianales; family Rubiaceae; genus Rubia; species Rubia occidens. Next base: position 346 of record JAUOBV010118274.1, on the reverse strand, counting down.
ATTCTTATTATTAGAGTTGAGAGCAACTTTGTCGCTTTTGACACTTATAATGAGAATTCTGTGAGACGAGGTAATTATAGAAGATTTGAAGCCTTGAAGACTTCATTTAGAAGGCCATTCGCAAGGATGGTAGAAGCTTGAAGAAGGTCGAAGAAGGGAGAGTAAAGAAGCGGATGAATTGTAATCCGGAAGATTGAAGCGGAGTTCTGATAATTATCCGAGAAGAACCAGCCTCCAAGGGTAGTACCATTGGATTCGTCTTCTCGAGAACCATGAAAACGACTACAAGAACTCCAAAAACGGAGCAACGGTTCATCCGGAGGAAGCAAAACAAAACTGGTTCTGA
>JAUOBV010117851.1:0-10584 GCA_032360425.1 Rubia occidens | reverse complement strand
TTTGGCAGTTTCTTTGAGAGTTGTTTAATGACATTGTTTTGGTGGGCTGAGTACTGCCCATACATGTTGGGGAACCGAGAAAAGGCAGGTTTGGATCAGGGTCAATCTCCCAGCCGCACTTAGCCATTTGTTCTTCCAATTTTAGAGTTCATTATCCCAGATTTCAAAGATGGGCTGGAAATGAACCTTCTTTACTCTTCCAGTAAAGATGGAACTCCTAAATATTTAAAGGGATAAGTTCCTTGAGTAATTTTCAGATTGTTTCAAATCAGATTGATGTCTGCTGGGGAAACTTTGCTGCTGATAAAGAAATTGCTCTTGTGGTAATTGATCATCTGACCAGTAGCCATTTCGAATTTCTCCAGGAAGGTTTTGAAATGGATTATGTTGAGTTTGGTGACTTTGAGAAAAATAAGTGTCATCCGCATCGCTAAGATGAGAAATGGGCAGATCTTGAAGTGGTAGCTGGAAGTGCTGGAGTTTTCCAATTTGGAAAAGAAAGGATAACGACCTTGAAAATGATTCAGTAAATATGTTGAAAAGGAAAGGGGGAAAGAGGGCCCTCTTGTTTGATCCCTCTCAAAAGTTTGAAGAATCCTGAAGGTTTACCATTTGTGAGAATGGAATGAGAAATGTTATTAAGGATATTCTTCACAAAGGAGCCATGAAAGCTAAAATTTAAGAGGATGGAGTTGAGGAAGGGCCAGCTAACACGATCAAAAGCTTTGGCTAGATCACGCTTGATGACACAGTTAGGCTTTTTTCCTATTCAGGTTGATGAACTTCATCATTTCCTGTAAGTAAATCACATTGTCCGCAATTTCTCTGTTTTGCATAAAAGCAGATTGTTGCGGAGATATGATTTTATGCATTAGTGGTTTTAGTCTCTCCATAAGTACTTTGGAAAATATCTTATTCACAAAGTTAGAGAGACTAATAGGGCGAAAGTTTCCAAAGTTGGACGGAATTGTTCTCTTGGGTATAAGAGTGACCCAAGTGCTGGAGATGCCTTCAGAAATAGGTTTGCTAGCGAGGAACTCATTTGTGGCTATTAATAAATCCATACTTATTAAATCCCACATTTGAGTGAAAAAAAATAGGTGAGAAACCACCGGGTCCGAGTGCACTAGATGAGTTAAGGTTGAAAACAACAAACTTAACTTCTTCTAGTGTGGCTTCCTTTGTAAGTTCAACATTTTATGAGTCTGAGATTAATGAGGGGATTTGGCTTAAAAATGGCCTAAAGTAGGATCTTGTTGTAGGATGCCGATCATCAGATAGGAGTTTTTTGAATGATTTATCGCTTCAGTTTCAATTTGAGATTGGTCCTGAAGCCACATTCCTTGGGAGTTTGAATTTTGGTGATGAGTGACTTAGATCTGGCTTCCTGGATAGACTTGTGAAATTTTTGGGTGTTTGTATTACCTTCTTTAAGCCATTTGGCTATGCTTTTTTGTTTTCAAAATAATTAATTTTCCTTGAAGGCTCTCAGAAGATTAGCTTTGGCTCTATTATATTTTATGAGCTCAGATTCTGTGTTAAGATTTTGGTAGCTGATTTCCTGAGCTTGAAGTTCAGATTTTGCTTTGATGATATTGTCATCAATATTACCAAAACTCTCCTTATTCCAGTTCTTTAGAATGAGTTTTAATCTCTTAAGTTTGAGTAACAAACTAAGCATGGGTGTTACTGGTACTGGTAATACCCCAATTATCAACAATAATCTGCTTAAAATCCTGTCTAGAAAACCCAACATTGAAGAATCTGAATGGTTTGGGGGGATGAAGGAAGGTGGTTGCCAACCTGTAATACCATTGGACAGTGATCTTAGGTGAACCTATTTAGGATTTGAGTACATCTAGTTGGATAAGTTTGTTTCCAAACAAGATTAGCTAGACCTCTATCCAATATCTTAGATGTGGGATTGTGGAGTCTCAAATTTGACTAAGTAAAGAGAGTACCTACTGTTTGAATTTCTTCAAGTTCATTGGTAAGAATGAAATTGTTGAAATCTGATATACTACCTAGATTAGGTGAACTGGGGCCTTTGTACTCAGATATTGAGGTGATTACATTAAAGTCTCCCATGATAATTTTGTTGTTAAGATTAGGGGAGGCCAGTTGATTCCATAAATTAATTCTACCATATCTAGAAGTGAGGGCATATATGAAATAGGCATCCATACAGTTGTTCATAGATTTAAGGAAAATATTAACAACTAGGTATTGGATTTTCTCAGCTAAGAAGAAGACCTGTACAATATCCATCCACATAATCCAAATTTTACCATTGGTGGATTGCATACAGTGTTTGAAAGAGAGCCTATGCATATACAAATCACGTTCAATATTAAGATGCATTGGTTCAAGAAGACAAAGCAATTGAATTTTATGAATTATAATTCACTTTTTAAACCTAGTTAGAGAAGTATCAATCCCCCGGACATTCCAGACCATGAAATTATCTCTTATGTTGTGCCTATTCACTTTTCCTTGTTTTTTAAAAATCTTTTTGAAGGTGACCTTAAGGTAATTTTGTTAAGCTGTGAAAAAAGGTAGATTTCTTTGGTTTGTCAGTTACCAGTTTGGAAGTAGAAGAACAAACCTGATCCCGCTGAAGCACTTTAGGACTTAAATTATCATCTGAGTGATCTTCTGAGTTCCGTTCATCAAGTAATGGAAGGAACCCGTTTCTTATAATCGGTGAGGATCTGTCTATTCGGTGACAAACTTGGTTAAAAAGGGAAAACCTTTCAACATCTGTTAGGCTAAGATTATCTTTCGAATATATTTTAGACCTAGGTGTGTTGTGCACATTATGGCTAGACCTAGTGTTTAATGGCTAGGGAAATGTTGATCGTGGAGTGTAATTTGTTTATTGGCAGTGATTGGGGCATGGTTCTTGGATGTATTATCAGAAATAGTATGCGGGGGATTTGAGTTGCTCCTTAAGAGATTAATGCATTTAGGTGATCCATTAGATTCTAATCTAATGATTTTGGCTACAGTCTAAGAAGTTAATTTTCCTTTTCCAATGTTAACTAGGGTCATGTCAGGGGAGTTTTGGGCGTTATGATGGTGGCTTCTAGGGGATATCTTAGAAATAATATGAGTAGAGTTCAGGGCTTCTTCTTCTTAACTAGAATAGAAGAGGGTTTGTCAAACTCAAGTCCTATGGATTTCCAGTTATTATTTTGAACATCCTATAGAGGAACATCCTTGTATTCAATCACATATTTCCTACTATTCAATAAAGTTCCTAACCTAATGGATTGTGGGAGAGTATTTAAGAGATTAATCTCAACACAAATTTTAACAGCTGATGGCCTAGTTAAAGCCTCAGTTGCCGCATCCATTATAATGTAAGAACCAATAAGAATACTTATGGACTGGATTTAAACAAAGTTATAATAATAGAGATGGACATCGAGAATAGTTACCCAAATCGGAACAATTGAAGATTCGGCAAGAGGGGTAAAATTCGGTATCCAGCGTAATACCTTCATTGGAGCTCCGTTAAAAACCCATCCTCCCTTAATCCAGCGTTATTGAAAATCTTCAGTGAGCTCGAATCTGATTAGGATATGTTTGAAGTCTAAAGAGCCCAACTGAAATCTGCCCTTGAATCCCGTTGTCTTGAAGGAGGATTGGAGTTGTTCCATTGTAAGTAGACCATGTAGGAACTTGCCAATGAGAGCATTAGTATAGAGTTCTGATAGTTTATGGACCCGGTCTTCAGAGTAAAGGCATGCCAGTTCACCCAGATTTCTGTGATTGGAGCGAAATTATGTGACGAGGGTAGTGACTGAGTGGGAGGTGGAGGACGAGTATTGGGGACTTGGAGGAAGGATTTATTCCTAGGTATTGGCGATGAAGATTCCTCCATCTCTAGGGTGGTTCCGGTGTAGGTTCCAGCGGTAATGGCTGAAGGTGAGAGTTACATAGAGACGTTACTGAGAGGAAGTAAGAGAGAGAAACCGCGTATATAATCCCTTTGGCTCCCCGTGATAAAAAAAATCTATTTCCCAAAGCCAAAAGTACTTATGATTGTTTCAATATTTTTCAATTAGTTCATGGTTGCTTTGGTACATTCACAGAAACATAGGGTTGTTTCCGTGTTTTGCTCATATTTTTATTTAAAAAATAATTATAATAGATTTTTAAAACTATATGGACCTTTTTACAAAAAAAAACTTATAAACATAACACACTCCCTTTCCTCCTTCTAATTCCTCTTTAGGCAATCTAATTCCCCTTTAGGAGAAAAAAACCCCCTCAACATAATCAATATAAACATCAACTCGAAACACATAAAACATTAACAGAAAAATAAAAAAAACTTGCATAACTTTTATTTTGAAAATGAAAAACTTGAGCACTGTTTATTTTACAAAAGGATCTCAAAGATATAATATTGAAAAACTCATCAGAATACATGTAATAATCAAGTCATTTTTTTTATTATCAACAAAAAATATCCTACTACAAAACTATAATAGTCAAAACATTTAATCCATCTATGCCATAATAAATAATACAAAAATCCTACTTCGTCACACACACGCACACACACGCACGCGCACACACACGCACGCATGCACACACGCACCTTCGAAAGTAAACTCTTTACCCAAAACCTTACCTCATTTCCCCCCAAAAACCTACTTCATTTTCCCGAAAAAGCCTTATGTTTTTTCTCTCTTAAAAATGCCAAAACAATGTTAAATTTTTTAAAGTGCCAAAATGACCGTGGATTCGTGAAAATGCCAAAATGGTATCAGTATTGGCATCAGTATTGGCATCAACTGGATATAATGGTAACATTCAATAAATACTCATGGTTGTTTCTGTACATTTGACGAACACTTATGATTGTTTCAACACTTTCGAATAGCTCATGGTTGTTTTGGTACATTCACAAAAACATAGGTTTGTTTTTGTGTTTTGCCCATATTTTTATTTCAAAAATAATTATAATAGATTTTGAAAACTACAGGTACCTTTCTACAAAAAAAACTTATAAAAATAACGCAATCTCTCTTTTCACCTCTAATTCCTCTCTATGAGATCCAATTCCTCTCTAGGAGAAAAAAAACTTTCAACATAATCAATGTAAACATCAACTCGAAACACATAAAATATCAACAGAAAAATAAAAACCTGCATAACTTTTATTTTGAACATGGAAAAACTTGAACATTGTTTATTTTACAAACGGATCTCACAGATATAATATTCAAAACTCATCAGAATACATGTAATACTCAGCTAAAAAAATTAAAATCAATAAAAAATATCCTTTACTACAAAACTATAATGGTCAAAACATTTAATCCAGCTGAACCATAATAAATAATACAAAAATCTTTCTAAAATCACTAAAACACACACACACCCACACCCTTATCCACCCATCGAACAAACCCCATGCTCATATTCTTACATTAATAACAAATCTTCCACATTCCCTTGAGATCCTCCACGTTGAACACACGCATTAACACACACATACACACAATAACATATAGTAACACACTAAAACAAACACACAAACATAGACAAATACACACAATAACACATAGTAACACACACAAACACTAAAATACACACTAACACACACACACAAAAACACTGATACACACACTTACTCTCTCACACACACATTGAAATACACAGTAACACAGACACAGACACACACACACACTAACACAGTAACACACGTACGTGCACAAACACACACACACACACACACACACACACACTTATTCTCTCTCCCTCACGCACACACATATTGAAACACACAGTAACACACACATGCACGCTAACAGACTAACACACTAACACAGTAACTGCGCACACACATATTAACACATAGCCGAAAGAGAAAGAAAATTACTTATTAAGGCATTATCATCTTTTCCGCTTTGCCTTGATTTTATATCGCGTCGATTATCTCACTCTGTGTCTTTTATACCCTTTATTGGAAAGTTCAATCTCTCACCAATCACCACCTCCGTGTCTATGTATCCCTGCTTTTGGCAGTGTGAAATTGCCAATCAAGTCCATCTCCAACGACTACGGGCTCGTCGTGATCGGCCCACTGAAAGATTATAACTTCTAATTCTATAACCAGGGAAAATAAGGGTTCTTGAAGTCCCAGTTCCACAGGTACCAATTCACGGTGCTCTGGATACGACCTGGAGAGTCCATTGCTCCGAACCCTAGAACCATCATCCTAGGCAACACCCAAAAATGTTTCCAACCCTGTTCGAACTGGGTAAAGTGGAGTAGAGGGATCTCTTCTTGGAAGCCTTCATGTTGTCCATAGAACTCACCAGTGGATATTAGATTTTATCCTACCCCGACTTGTCGGAGCTGAACTACTCCAAGCTAAAAAATACCATTTTCTTTTAGCTCGAAGGCTTCCGGGATAATGTCACCCCATAGTTCATCACAAGCTACTAACAGTTCGACACGCTGGAGAAAGAACTCGCATTAAAGGGGAAAGCATCATTCGAAGAAGCTAATGAACACGCGATATGAAACTTCTGGACAAATGCGGTGGAAACTAAGCTCGTATTTGAGAAGCCTAAGCTCATTAATAAATGAGTTCTCTCTCCACGAGCTTCTAATTCCCGGCCTTCCGGTGGCGATCGAGAATTCTATGATCCACACCTTGTAGGAGATTGCAGGTCAAGTGTTTGTTAAAATTCCGATGCGTTTGTAGAGCTTGGTGTGATTTGATCGAAAACCCTAGTTTCATAGGTTCTCATCTCAACCATCCCTCTCAGCGCACCAGAACCGACCATCTGGTGCTCAAGCGGTGCCAGTTTGTGGACAGAATCAACCTAGAGTTTGTGTTTAGAAGTACCACGTTGTCTTCCTATTGTCGTAACGATGAAGATCAAGTTAGATTCCTGGATCCATTAATGGCATTTGTTTGCTAGGTGAGACTTTACCTTCGTCCGGTTTTTATCATACTTCTTTATCATGTGATCCCATAAATCTCCTACCTTCTTTGTAATCCGGGCATCCGGCTACTCGTGAAGTTCAAAAAACTTCCCAATCGTTCCTTTGGAATCGATCCTGGATGTAGGGCGGTGACGCATAATTCAGGGTTTGGATTCGATCCTCATACCAACGAATATAAAGTAGTCTCACTTATGGGTTCAGACTACATTCTTGATTTCATGAGGGGGTGTAGAATCACGATATACTGTCTCAGTTTGAAATCATGGAGGCTAGATAATGATCTCACATGTACGGTCAATATGTTGAAAGACGGAGGTACTATGAACTTTGTAAATCTGAATCTCACGCCTGAAACTGATGGCGTTTACGTGTTTAATGGGTGTAGTTTTTTTCCTGAATGAATGTTTCTACTGGAGGATGGCTATTGGCGACGGAAGCCCTTCACTGGCTTTAAAGTGCAACATTTGTTCATTCGATGTGAGTGATGAGGTAATGCAGGAGATCTCGCGTTCATGTGGGATTCGGAAGCCATGGGCGCCCGAGGATTCTCTTGTGCTGGAGGATTCGTCTATCGTTGGCTGTAAGAAGAAGTGAAAGAAGAAGAAGATCAGTTTCATGCAAATTTGAGGGATGGGTGATGGTGGAATACAACGAAAAGGAGTCGTGGATGAAGAGATTTTGCATCGGGCCCTTCGATGTAGTCCCACGTCTCTTAGCTTGTTGGATTGACAATATTCTGCTCTTTGAAGTCAAGGGAGAGTTGGCTTTGTGCAAGCTCGAAGAAGATGTTGTTCAACTAAGGAAAATGCACGACATTCATGGAGTTATTGATATGTGGCAAGATATTCATTTGGAGCCATAGTTATGCACAAAGAAAGCTTGATTAGGCTCAGGTGATTAATTAATTTGCAAGGTTAGTTTAGTTATAGTGAGAATTGAAAAAGGTGAATATTTTGTTTGATTAACATTCAATTATTTCCAGGTGGTGAATTTTAAGTTCTTTTAACGTTCAATTGTTTTAACTCGTTCCCTTTGCGCTTTAGCTTTGTCTGCAATTCTGCAGATACTTATTTGTTTGTGTTTTTTCATGGATCATCTCTCCCTTATCTCTTGGTTTATGTTGATGACATTATTTTGATTGACGATGATCTTGCCTCCTCTCCATCAGTTTATTGCTCGTGCTCATCCCGAGTTTGTCATCATTGACTTAGGTACCTATGATACTTTGGCTTGGAAGTTGAGCTTACGTTTGATGGTCTCTTTTCTTGGGCCAGGTTAAATATGCTCATGATATTATTTATCATGGTGGTATGATGATGAAGTATATGTTTTAACTTTTTTGTGGCATACTCTCGGTTATTTAATTTAATCACTGCTCCTTTCCACAATCATGCTTCACCGTTTTTTTATTGATGCACTTTAGTACTTAAGGATCACACGTAATAAACAGACATCAAATCATCCAATCGTTATATTAATTTTAAAATGATCAAATCTAACGGTTGACGGTCTAAAACAGAAACATGTCAAACCTAAATATCCTTCAAATCTTACCTTGAAATAAACAAAAAAAAAGCCTTCAAATCAACAACAAATCCACCTTAGAGCATCCACAATGGTAGCTCCTTAATATCACTTTTCTTAATACGAGCACTCCTTATACAAGGAGTAGCATTGTGAATTTTTAAGGACCACTCCTTAATAAGGAGTTGCTCCTTACTTAAGGAGTTGATATCTTTTTTGTGTGCAAATACAACCAATCAATGAATGCAATTTAACATGACTTGTTTGATATTTTTAATTGATCATAATTTAAAATTAAAAAGAATTGTATTAGAAATACTCCTTAGAGCATCTCCAATGAACGGAACCTTTGCGATCCACATCAGAGTTTGAAGAAAAATGGTATTCCAATGGTACTCTACTTTTGCGTTTGATATCCCGTTTATGAACAGGAACACTTCAAATTTAACGAGCACTGTTCAAACTTCAAATAATTTTTTAAACTCGTTTTCTCTTTCTTTCTTGTTTTTATCGAGGCTTTTAACTCTTCTTTCTTCCTTTCTTTCTTGTTTCACATTCTCTTTCCCTGTTTTTTTCTTCCCAATGTTTTTAAAATTCTCTATTTTTTTGTTCCTTATTATTTTACCTCATTTGTAATTAGTAAATTATAAGGAAATTAATTTTGTTATTTTATACTCATTACATCATTTGTAATTAAAATGTAAACGGAAATTATTCATTTTATGGTTTACCTTTCAAATTGGTTATGAATTGTTTTGAAATAAAATATGTAACCTATTTTTTATTACTATTGTTTTTATTTTATGATAAAAAATAAAAAAATTAAGGTAAAACATATAGTATAATTGTGAACAGTTTGCAATGTAATAAGAGAAAAGAAAAATTATAAAATTAATGTTCAAAACGAGTATTCTTTTTTAGGTAGAGATATAGAGTAAATCATTGGAGTAAATGCATTGCAACAACGGGATAAAATTATTGTAGCAACTGAAAGATAGAGTAAACCACTGGAGATGCTCTTAAAGTCCACTACCATTGTTGGGAATTTATTCTTACTTAGTTTTTATCAAGCTTAGCAGGATTTTAATCAACTAGACAATGATGCCGATCAACTACTAATTTAGGGATTTATCGAACAACGAAAGACAAAACTAACACATATCAGGATCAATAAATTAGCAATTCCAAAATGATCAATAAATTAGTAATTCCAAAACTGGTGATTACAATTCATGTTACTAACTAAGTTATATTTAGTAGTAATCTCACTCTCTATAATTGAGAGGTGCAGAGTTCAAACAACACTCTATCAAGAATTGTGAATATTAGAATAATTTATTAATAGGGATTATCCAATTCCAACAAATCCAAATCACATTGTCATTCGATGTAATCGCTGATCGCCCAGCATCTTTGAATAGTTAAAAAAATAAAAAATCACAAATTGTCATTCTATGAATTCTCCACGACGAAGAGCTTCAAAAACCGGGAGCGGCTTCCTCTTGCTCGGACCATATAGTACTTGCTCGATATAGTTCTCCTCCTTCGTTTTCCCTCCACCCATCCCCGGCGACCAATTCGCACTGCATTCCGGCGACCAATCAGTAGCATAAAAATCGACGCCATCGCCGTCGCCATTACCTAACCCTAGCTTCTGACCGTCACTTTCCGGCAAAGAATTCACCGCTTTCCCAGTTTTCGCCTTACTGTGATCAACCGAATCTTCGCTGCGAAGCAACACTTGCGTCGGTACAAAGTTCAAACTGTTCGGCTGCGAATCACGACCAGCAGCGAACCGCCGGGGAGTGTCCGCCTTCTTGTCCTTGGTGTTGAGGCAAGGCGGCGACGGAACAGGATAACGTGGCGGTAAATTTTTTCCGGCCATGGTTATTTTTTTTCTCTGACGTATTAAGAAGACGGTATTTATGGATTAATAAGACGGTGAGTTAGAATAGGATTCTGATATCTGAGCCCTGTTTATATATTTATACAGATCTTGTTTACCTAAACCCAATGAGGTTATGATTCCTTTGTTAATTATCCTATCCCAAAAGGGAGAAGTGTCACACACGTAATAAAGTACTACTA
>JAUOBV010117642.1:0-12838 GCA_032360425.1 Rubia occidens | reverse complement strand
ATAGGATCCTTGTTATAACTAGTGACATCAGTGTGGTGCTTCCAACCAAACACCCGAACCATTTTTGCGTGAGACATAGATCTAGCCACGCCCTCCAGGTGGAACCTAACTATCTTTCCCATGAATCTGTTACAGTATCGCATGACAGTTGCGAGACAATCAAAGGTATATCTAGTGTAGGTGGAGGCTGACATAGTAGTAAAATCCTTGAGCCATGTCCCCCTCAAGAGCATCCTAACCGGTTTGAAGAGTTTGAGGTCTTTGAGAGTCCTCTTATCCACAAACTTAGTCTCCAACATGGGGTGTCCAACGACACGGTCCTATCATGCTTGATGCTCCAGGAGAAGTGTAGTCAACCCATAAAAGGCACACTAGGCTCACCACTCGGTCTACGTGGCATAGTGAACAACAGAGAACAACAAAGGAACTAAAAACAAATAGTATCCAACTATCCACAGCGAACAACCCCAAATTCACAAAGACTCCACAAAAAAGTCCTAAACATGCAGATACCAAAAACTCCAAAAAATAAACACCCACAAGTCTCCCAATGAAGAAGAATTCGGTCATATACCTTCAGTGAAGATCGGGGCTAAACTTTTGCAAATTTGTGTTTGGGGAGCATGAGGGATTCCTCCTAGACCAAATTGCAGCAAACCTTGACACACTGAGTCTTGGCCAAACTACAAATCTAAACATATGGGTTATATATTGATGTTTTAGAAACAATAATCACAGGGTTTTGTTGGGCTCAGAAAAACAAAGCTTTTAAGAAAGTTTGAGGCAATCAGATAAGAACTTAAGGAAGTTATGGTCAAAAATCATATTTGGGAGGGAGAAAAGGTCTGGTTCGGGTTCGAGGATGAATAGGAGAGAAAATAAGGAGATGGTGAATATAAAATGAGGAATTTATAGGAGTGGTTAGGGAATTTAAGTGGTTGGCTTAGGCGGCTGGTGGGTTTCCCGTGATAACCTCGTGTTGGAGGGGGTATGACACGAGCCTGCCTCGTGTTGGGCCTTTGGCCTTGTGCTGGTGAGCCCTGGAACGAGGCTGGCCAGCCTTCTCCTTCCAAAAATTTGTTGCAAAATCCCTGCATTCAAAAACATAAAAATCGAGGGTAGCACTGTTCTCGCAAAAATTTAATGACTAATGATCCCTAAAAACAATACCAAAAATCAAACACTTTCCCCAAGATTCACAAGAAATTTTAAAAAGCTACATTAACAAAATAAAAATACCATTTCTTTAGTTTCATCCTCATGACTTATTATTTTATGCATTTTTTAAAACAAAAAAAGTTTGATGGGTCAGCGGAATCACCGTCCTTGACACAACCACTTGCCACGTCTCTATGGATGGGTGTCCACATTTCCTTCGAGTTGCCCTTTCCCTTGGGAGAAACATACCAAACACATCCATATTTTAAAACTGACATTTTTGTTGATTTTGGGAGTAGGAAGGGGCTCACGAGTTTTTAATTCCTTAACCCACTTCCTTCCCTGCTGCACGTTAGTGTTGGAAAATCATAAGCAAAGCATTTTTAATCACACTAGAAGAAACATGCTTATCAACAAAAGCATCATCACAAGGTTCATTCAAACAAGATAGATCATGTAAGGTCTCGATATTGGGAAATACCTCATCATTATCGAAATCACATTCCTTAACCAATGTTGATTCCTTAGCTAAATCCTTGGGTTTAGAAGGTGGTACAGGGGAATTTATGTTCTCACCACTCTGCATTAACTGCAACATGTTAGTTGTCATAGAAAAAAATTCACTATAGAAATGTCATCACTAACATCATGAATAGCATGAGTTTCACCAACATGATCATCACAATTGAAGCACAAAGTATGATTTCCTTCATCACTCTCATCATCATCAAGAATCTCATCTATGAAATTATTCACATCATTATCAAGAACCTGTTTTTGGGAATCACTCTTATTAATCATGCAAGAGTTTTCAAATTGACCAAGCTCATCCCACAAAGTTAAACCTTTGCACATAAGACATGGAATAGGTGAATCATACTTAGACTTATAGATTTCAAATCCCACCTTATTAATGTTATCCTCTGAGGTTAGTGTCCCCATATGAACGTCTATCTTAGTCCTTGATACTTTTAGAAAAGGTCTCCCCAGTAAAATTGATGTCATGCCATCATCGTACACTACGTCAAGGACATAGAAGTGCGCCAGAAACTCTAAATTTCCTACTCTACCCATTACATCCTTAACTAAACCTCGAGGGCCAGCTTGGGAGTGATTGGATAATTGGAAAATTACCCTAGTTTCCTTAACCTCACATATGTCCCGGTTTTCATAAAGGCTAGAAGGGATCACATTTATAGATGCTCCAAAATAGATCATGGCATTTTTCACCAATTTTCCACCTAAGGAGATTGGAATCAAAAACATCACGGGGTTATCACATTTCTTGGGCAAGTTCCAATAATTTAGAGTAGTCACTCCCCCTATCTTCAATTTTTCTAACTTCCTAATTGGTTTATTCCTCTTCTTAATACATGCATTTTTCAAGAATTTAGCATAAGAGGGTATATACTCAATCAAATCCAAAATTGGAAAGCTAACCTCAACCTTCTAGAATATTTTGCGAATGTGTGCATCATTTGTTGCCACCTTAGGCATTCCCCTAATTGCACAGGGAAAAGGCAGTGGAAGGATCACCCTCGCCTTCGTGATTTGAAGCTCTTTCATAGGCTCCTCCTCTACAACCATCTCACACTTCTCCAAGTTAGTCTTGTTGCTATCAACCATCAAATAATCCTCTTGCAAGATTTCCTTCTTGGGCTTACGCACCTCCTTCCCGCTCCTTAGCTTCAACGCACTCACTTTTCTTATGTTCATCTTGGGCTGGGAAAGGTGATTGCCAGATTCCCTGGAATCAAGTCGAATCACCGAGGTGGCAATTGGTGGACTTGTATTTCTGGATTCTTGATGCTCAAAAAATATGTAGTGCCAAGATCTTCTATTTCTCTCCTTCTCCGCTCCACAAACACATCGTGTTTCTTTGCCAATTAAGTTATAGCCTCCAAGATCTCATCCCGATCTGACTTTATAACGCTACATTATTGTTTGAAGGCTCTTCTCATCTCAAGTAGGGTTGAGGTTGAGGTTGTCCACCTTGGTTGTACCTTTGAATTTCCTCCCTGTACCAATGGAAGTTGGAGTGATCACGGTATCGAGGATTTAAGGTATTTGCTTAGGGGTCTTGTCTATCTGCACTTTGGTTCCCTTGGAACCCTTGTTGTTTCCCCCAAGCAAATTGTTTCCTATTTCCACCATTGAAGTCTAAAGCTTTCAACTCCTAAAAATCTTCCACCACATATGGATGCGTGTCGATAGAATGATCAAGGAGATATATGCCGCGAACCTTGACTTGGTGAACTCTCCCCTTCATAAATTCCTTTGTCATAGAAGTAAGTGCTTCAATATGCTATTCTGATTTGGAAGATTAAACCGCCTCAACCAATGTCTTCACTTGGCATCTAGTACTAAACTTCCTTGTCCCATTGGTTTTTTTTTTTTAAAAGCACCATTGCATCCCTTGGTCTCTTATTGGCAATTGAACCATTGCATGCGGCATTTACCATCCTCATGTCATCATTGCATAGCCCTTCAAAGAAATAATACACCAAGTCCCCCTCCTTGAACAGATGATTAGGAAAGCTCCCCAATAGCCTCTTAAATCTCTCTCAATACTCGTAAAGGGATTCATTTACAAATTGGAATATGTTAGAGAGTTGTTTCTTGAGACATGCGGACTTGGAAGATGGAAAGTACTTTTCGAGGTACCTCTGCTTCATGTCTATTTAAGAAGTGATAAAACCAATGCTGCAGCAAGAAAGGAAAAGATCTCAAGTTGAAATCTTCTTCTGAAACTCCCGAGGCTTCATATTTGTACATACTAGGTACAACTCCGAGAAATGCTTGTGCGGGTCTTCACCGGCCATTCCATGTAAAGTTGGTAAACATTGGATGATGTCGCTCTTGATCTCACAATTCACATTCGGTGGAAAAGGTGGGAAGATAATCCATAGGGGTTCATTCTCCAAGTTAGGAACCAAGAACTCCGTAAGTGTGCAATTATTTTGGTAAAATCAGTACATTCAATCTGACAATCCCCAAAATGACATGGTGAACTTTATAATGCTCAATAGAATCACCAAAATAATATTCAGTGTGAAAACCCACTATCAACCAATATCAGACTTGCCAAGTGGGAGACTAGACATAAACAAAGTATTGCTACATTTGAGTGCATCAATTTGTTCTACCATTGCTTCTTCCTAGTGTGCAAAGCGAGAAGATTCAACATTAGAAGAAGGATAAGTGCTAGAATTCACTGCACCCAAAAATCTAGAATGCAAAAACAAAAACTTATTATAGAAAATGTAATCAACAATAGGATAAGTAATACGTGAGGACGGTGACGAAGGCATAGAGGGCGAAACAGTAGTGGGGGGTTTTTAGAGATGGCTAAGCAAACATAGTCTTGCAGATGAGTCGGTGGACGACAAACAAGCGACCTATGTCGAGTTGGACTGGGTGTTCGCTCTAACTCATGTTCAAAAAATATTTCATCGGAGCTAGCAAGAGCCCATAGCGGAACCTCAAGAGAGGCTGAGCCTAAGCTCTAGGGCATCACAATGGGGACATCTGGCTAAGGAGGTGAATCTGGATTATCAGCGGGAGGCAGCTGCGACTCCGGTGTTGGACCAGAGAGGCGGGTGGAATAGATGGTTGCATATGATAGGGTGACAGTGGTATATCGTCATCCATCCAGAATGGAGTGAGCAGTGCGGTGGTAATGGATTGGTCGGCAGCGGGTGGCTCAGCAGGTAGTGGAGTGACAACTTTGTCAGATTTTTTTTGTGCCCTAAAAAAACATCGTCGAATGGTGTAAAAAAATGTCTGATGTGGGTTCCGGATTTGAATCCAAAACTGTAGAGTATGCAAACTCATCTTCCTAAAAAACAATGCCATGACTATCAAATAATGATTGAGTGTCAAGATAAAAAAACAAACCATGCCTTCTTTCCTGTGGAGTAACCCTGAAAACACAACGGCAACTCTGAAATTAAAATTTATCACGACCACGAGGCAATTGAGAAGCAAAGCATAAGTATCAAAAAATTTGAGTTGAGAAAAATTTGGGTTTTGTCCATGTAGTAATTGTAGTAATTTGGTTTTCGTTCATGTAGTAATTGATTAATCAGATAAGCAGCAGTCAAGATGCATTCTCTCCAAAATTCAATATGAAGATTGGACAAAAAGCGAAGAGCACGAGCAACATTTAAAATATGTCGATGCTTGCATTTAACGCGACCATTTTGCTGAGGCGTATGAACAGATGAAGTCTTAAACAAAATTCCCGATTCAGTAAAGTGAGACCTAAGTGGTAAAAATTCCATGCCACTGTCCACAGGTACTCTGCATATGTTGTGCCTGAATTGATGGAGAATAAGAGCACAAAATTCCTTAAACCTGGGAGCTACCTCATATTTTGTAATGAGCAAATGAACCCAGATAACCTTAGAGTAGTCACCAACTATAGTTTTAAAAAAAATACTCCACTAGTGAAGGGGGGTATTATAATGACCCCAAACATCACAATGAACTGACTCAAAAGTCGAGTAGTCTTATTTAAACTTAAGGAAAACTATTCCTATATTGTTTTGCTGAATGACTGATTGAGCAGGAAACAATGTTATTAAAATCCAAATGGCTAGCTTTAATGAAGGAAATAAATGACAACACCAATATAGAAGGACGTTCAAATCGTTGATGCCAAAGACTTGCAGAAACAGAAAACTAGGAGTCACGTGATAGAGAAGCGGAATCTTCAAATGTGTGAAACCAATAAACCCCACCCAAATTTTTACCCATGCCAATCACTATCCTGGAGCTAACATCCATGAGTAGGCATAAATTTTCGGTAAACACAGCTAGACATTTTAGAGTAGCAAGTAACTTAGCACAAGATAATAAATTACAACGTAATTCATGGATAAGCAAAGCTTACAGTAAGGTAATGTTGCCAAGGCGTAGAGTGTCGTGGTAGAAAACAATAGTTACAGTTTCATCAGAAAGAAGAAAATCAGTGGATTGAATAAGGATAATATCAAGAATAAACTCTTTGTCAACAATCACATGATAAGAAGTGCTAGAATAAATTATTCAAGGTAAAGAAGATTTACTTGACGTACTGAATTCCACTGGGTATCTAAAATATTGAGTCCTAATACTGATCAATCAAGATTGATCGGTGCCAAATTGTAAGAAGTAGAGGCGGCGGCCGCAGTGCCAGATTGTGTCCGGCCGGTGGTGATAATGGTTCGGTTTGTGGGCTAAGTGCATGCTACTGTCGACCTGCTCCACGTGTCTCTGTGTACCAATTCGGGAAATCATGAATCTTAAAGCATGTATCAGCATCATTACTTCCACAATTGGTTCTTGTGATCGATTTGGCTTTGGGACATATTGACGCCTGATTGTCTACGTCATGCTAGAGCACAAAATGCTACTGAGTCAAGTTGAGAATCACAATATCGTACAATAGTCTTGTGAAGCTTCTCTAAAAATGCAAGGGCATAGACGTGATTCAGAGGAGGTAATGGTTCTTAAGATATAATATTAGAATGAAGAGTATTGTAGCCATCATCCAATACTATGAGAAAGTTGTGTATGACTTCATTCTCACGATCAGTGACAGCATTGGTGGGTACAAGTTTTGCAAGGACAAAGACTAGGTGACAGATGTTGGTTCTACTCATTCCACAATATCTGGCGTTTGCCAAAGTAATTAGCAATTTGTTATCTATTCTAGCGGTAGTTCTCAAGATCAAAACGAATCTACAAAAGCCTGGGACCATTCCCAATAAAAAAACAGAGCAAGATCATCCCAAATCTGCTTAGCTGTTTCACGATAAATGATGGACAACCAAAGAGATGGCTCAATGGTCTGGATGATCCATCAAATAAGAGTAGACTTAATGAAAAACTGATTTTCATAGTCAGAAGAATCAATAACAGTACAAGCAATTGTTCCTTCCAAAAATCCTAGCTTACACCTTCCTTAAAAAGCATTGCAAAGAGTCGCGGCCCATTCAAAGTAATTATCACCCCCTGAAATGGTTTTGCAATATTAGCTATTTATAATATATGATCGGATTGACAACCTTATCATGGCTGTGTATAGTTAACTTTTAGATTCCTAGAATCTCTATGGACGACCCTGGTCTTGCCACTATCTACCTCATAGGTAGTATAGTAGTTGGAACAGGAGAAACATTATAAAACTCTATCTATGACCCTTAAAACATAGCTATCTCTCGGGTTAGTAGATCTCATATAAAAAAGATTATTTATTAGAGACACCTGGAGGAGGCGGGCCAGTAACTGATCGGCTCCCGCAACCCAAGGGCCTCCAAAATCCCTTCATCACAGAACTTAGTCTCCTAGATTTTCTTGGAAGCTTGGGCTAGGAGATTCCATATATTTGGATACTCACCAGTTATCCGGTTAAACCCACGTATTTGATTGGCCTTGGTTCCAAAACTAGAAGAGGAAGTGGAGGTGCCACCGTAGAACACGTCCCTCTATGGGTTCACTGTCTCTTGGGTGCCATAAGCTATCAAGAACCAACATTATAAGAAGAGACTTCAAAAATACAGGTAAACATGAATTCATAATACTAGGTTTAGCATCAAAATTTTCAAGAAACCTTAGTATTTTCAAAAACATCACAATTCCTATCAGGAAATCACCACTATGAAATAATCCCATTTAAATATCCAACATGTAGCAACGAATATGCGAGAAATTTCATGTAGTTCAAACATTACTATCACAGTGTAGTCAACACACTACAAACAGAAAATGTAACTATAAACATGCAAGTATTCATATGTCACCACAATTAGAAAATCAATAGTGTTCAACGCTAGATAATTCCATCAAACCTTAGGCCCTAACCTCACAAAGATCAGACACATACCACATTTTCAATCCTACAATATAACCATGTCATTGCCAAGAACACTTGTACATTTTCCAATAAAAATATCATAGCTACGAACACAATATCCAGCATAAGTACACAATTC
Organism: Rubia occidens; assembly: GCA_032360425.1. Taxonomy (NCBI): domain Eukaryota; kingdom Viridiplantae; phylum Streptophyta; class Magnoliopsida; order Gentianales; family Rubiaceae; genus Rubia; species Rubia occidens. Next base: position 4,703 of record JAUOBV010117642.1, on the reverse strand, counting down.
CATTAATCATCATGTTATCTGAAAAAACTAAGTTAACATAAGCATCATACAAGCCCACACAATTATCAAGAAATATCCACAATCCGAACTATCCAAGTTCACACCATCAACACAAGCATTCAACTCATGAGTTCAAAATATCACAAATTCCTAAACAACACAATAACTGACAATTAAATGGTATAGAGATGATAATTGTACCATTCAAGTGTGTATGAAAGTGAATTTAACAAGTCCACAAAACCCTAGTCTGCAAGAAATGAGTTTCCAATAAATCTCCAAATTGTAGGTGAAATTTTAGATTTAAGGGAGTTTTGGATGTTGGTGTAGTGTGGGGACGATAGGAGGAAGTAAGATGGATAGATTTCCAGTGTGGAGGTGGTGATTCCCGGCCAAATTGATGGTGGAATGGTGGACGTGTAATGTCTTTGAGAGAAGAACAGCAGAGGAAGATGGGAGTTATGTGCAGAAATAATGGTTCTGCCCATTTTTATTTTGGACCTGAGCCGCTATCGTGACCCGCAAGGAAGGCCTTGCGACTCGCGAAAGCAAGGGTCCGGGAGTGTATTCTCTGCAAGCTATGGTGACTCACGAGAAAAGCTTCGCAACTCGCAACAGATACATACTGGGAGTTACATATTTTAAAAAAAAACTCCCAGAATCTTTTTGTGACCCATGAGGAATTCTAGTGGATCGCAAAAGAAGATTTACTGGAAGTTGGTTTTTGGCTACAGTACCATCACGAGTCAAAGAGAAATCCTCGTGAGTCGCGATAGAACCACATTTGGAAGGTAAAAAACTTCTGGCTTGTCACGACCAGCGAGTCTAAGACATTTACTTGAAGTTGTAAACTTCCCTTGTCTGTTGCGGCCCATGAGAGATTTATACCATACTTAGAAAAAAATTCTTCAACTTCCTAAGTTCTCCTTTCCTTCTTCCTTCTCATGATCTTCACATCTTCATTAGTCCAGTGAAATGCACTTCTTTTGTTACAAAATCATAGGAAAAACGCTACCGTGAAAGGAACAAAAACAAAATAACAAAAAACGACAAAAAAATTTGAAACAACATTGACGTAAAGTCATCAATGACTACCCGGATGATCAAAACCAAGTTTATTTAACATGGTCGGCATGACTTACTCCCTTCATTGGCTTTATTCACGAAATAGAAAGATGAGATCGGTCTCTTTTCCTCGATCTGAGACAAAAAATTTGGGATCCACATCATTCCCCAACAAAGCTCGGTGCACATAACCTAGGTTTCTTCAAGCTTTCTAAATATTCCCAACAATTCCCCTTTTTCTCCACGGGGATTTCAATCAAATGAGAAAACGTGGATTTTTCTCATTCTCTAAGAGGTGAACATTTAAGAACTTTCGATGGTGGTTTGCACTCTACCGCCGAAGTCTTCGGATGAGAAGGAGGGAAACCCACTTTTGTTAGTTTTCCCAGGGACACACTAAGTGTGTTGGATTTAGCTTTCCCGAGGAGTTTTCATCATTGTTGCTTTACTTCAAGTTAGAACTAACAACATATGCAATTGAATCATCATGCAAATCATCATCTAGGACCACTTTTAGGAACTACAACCATTGGGCTCAAAAATATCTTGCTCTATATTATTAACAACATCAATAGCATGGAAAGAGTTGTATCTACTAGGATGATCCATAGAATTGTTAGTGTCAAATTCTACTTTACGCCCATTAATCTCCATAGTTAGTGTTTCATTATGTACATCGATTATTGTCCTCGAAGTATCACTATCACAGGACAGGCCCTCTATCACCAATTTTTGGGGTCCAAAAAACTGGTGCCCAAGTAGTCGGTGAAACAATTTCACCAGTTTTTAAAAAATTGGTGCTTGGTTTAGCACCGGTTTTTTGGGTAGCACCGAAAACCGGTGAAATTGTTTCACTGGATACTTAGGCACAAGTTTTTGGACCCCAAAAACTGGTGCAAGAGGGTCTAGAAAACCGGTGCTAAATGGCCTGTCCTATGATAGTGATACTTCGAGGACAATAATCGATGTGCATAATGAAACACTAACTATGGAGTTTAATGGGCGTAAAGTAGGATTTGACACTAACAATTCTATGGATCATCCTAGTAGATACAACTCTTACCATACAACTTTTTTAGGTGGCACCGTTTTTTTGTAAAACCGGTGCTAGATTTACCACCGGTTTTCATATATTAGCACTGGTCTAAAAACCCGTTTTTAAATTTGCACCAGTTTTATATGGCATCAATTTTTTTGGCAACGGTTTTTAGAAAATCGGTGTTAAAATTGTCACCGGTTTTTTATTTTGAATTGCAATTGGGCGCTGACCGCAGCTGCTCGATTACTTCCATTTGGCAAAACATATTTGGAATTTGGCGCAACTACCCTATTACTTTAATTTGGGATAAAAAGTAGTAGAATAGGGTGCTGACTGCAGCTGCTCTAATACTTCACTACAAACACTAAAACACCCCAACAACATATACATGGACACATCTAGCAACATGACAAAACATTTCCACAGCTGGAAATATCAAAATGCATGGTCACAGCTAGCAACAAAAGCGAAACATGTGCACGCAGCTAACATAATCGAGCAAACGATATTAACCTTTCACTAACCACATGCATCAGAAATGAAGCAGCAGAATCCTAATTAAACATTGGAAATCAGCAACCATAATCAACATCTGAAATAAGCATCCAAATTGAATTCAGCTAACATTCAAAATACGCATCACAAAAAAATAACATCCGAAGAAAGACAACGTCCTGGGTACCTAAGCAGTTCACTCCTCTTCTGAGTTTTCCTCCTCAACCTGGCTAAATGGTGTGTTTAAGGTAGATAGGGCTCCCAAGTCCTTCACTTTCTTGCCTGCCATCACGGCCAAGTACTTCCCATCCTCTTCGGTCCAACATATTAGGTGATCTATCTTCGACTCCAATGAATTCATCCGCGAGTCAAACCTGTCCATGAAGATTTGACTACTTTCTGGGGCAAATGACGCAGCAGTTGATCGTTGTCTTTTCTCGAACACACCCGGATTGAATGGATCCATTGGATTGTGGGTAATATCTGTTCCCTTCTGTTCCCAGCCTGCCTCGGAGCACAATGAAGTGATAAGTGAAGAAAAACTGATGCAGTTGTGGTGATGGAGACTTTCCCGAATTGCTGCCATTATGGTACCCCCCGACATTGATGCTCAAGTTCTTCTTGATTTTGTAGAGCACCAATGGACAGGAATGATGCACTTCATTGTTGATTCTCACTGATTTCAGGCGTGCGACAATGAAGTGGTACCATACGTTCATTTCGTTGGAAAAGTACTTCTTGTCAATGCTGGACAATTCCGCAGGTAGATTCTTGATCACATTTTCACCATCTTCGCAGACTACCTCTATAATTTCAGCCCAGGACACTTTGTTCACTGCCTTGTCTGCAACTGTGTACTTAATTGCTGACCTCAGCAGGATTCGAAAGAAGTGGTTGATCACATCCGCAGATATGAGGAATCTCTTTGAACGACAACAAATATATTCAGAATTGGTGTACTTCAATAGGGCCATCACCTCACATGCCAGTGTCAGGTTTGCACGAGCGGGAGAGCTGCAGTAGTGATCTCATCCATGCGCTGAATGTAGTCTTTGTAAGGCACTTTCACACTTAACCCTCTCTCCAAAACTAGGCCACACGCGAGGAAAGTAGTGTAGATATTTTTGAGCTCTTGACACTCGAAATTAGGATTCGGAATTGAACGCTTAGCAACTGTTATCTCAAGGCCGCTCGGCTGTTTGTTAACATTGTCGCCTCTAGCCTTTTTGCGTGCATTGCTAGTCTTTTCCTTGCTCAGGCTTGCCTTAGCTGGTTTTTAGGTGCCATAGCTGGAAGAAAATACGATTTACACTGGTGTTATAGCTTTATAATTAAGAGACATACTCATAAAATATATAGCAAAAGGTAAAAATGATTAAAATAGTGCAGTAAATAATTATATACCATATAATTAACTAACCAATTACAGTAATTAAGATAGTATGAAACAAATAATTAACTAGCGGTTCAATGGCGCGAACTTATTGCAGTCCTACAGCTTTACGAAAATTAAACAATCTACATTTGGGACAAAGTGTAAGGAATAAATCTAAGTGTTCATTGATCAAACGTGGGTCGATAAGTTTGAGAACAAAGAAAAAAATAGAAACAAACAATACAAAGGACCAAGTACAGACCAAGGCCTCTTAAAATTTGTAGGAATAATTAATAAACTAAACGAAGAGATCACAAAATGGAATAGGGAGACTTTCACAAATGTTCATATATACAGATGTGCAGCACTACTGGCAAAACATCAATATCAATAAAAATACATCTCAATCTAAAGAAGTCACAAACGCAATCAAAAGTTCTTATTCCTACCTCATAAAAGCAATTATAAAATTCATTGTCCCAGTTGGTATCTTGATGAAATCCTTATCCATGAAAGAAAATGTTTAAGTATAAAGCAGGCACGAGTGCACTGAACTGTTGACTTGTCAAAATTATGTCAAATTGTTCCGGTAAGACTCACTAGAATAAAAGATACACAAGGAAGAAAGCAACTGTTACAGTTCAACTAAAAAAATAGAATAAAAGCTTGCATCTTCTCTGACAATAAATACAACAAAATGAGGATTATACTTTATCCTGCAACATAAAC
>JAUOBV010117433.1:0-12839 GCA_032360425.1 Rubia occidens | reverse complement strand
CGTATTTGCATTGTCATCTATAATTGTTTGTTAATTTAGTAGTTTAAATTAGTCGTAGTGTTTAATAAAAATCCAAACCCCGCTTTACTTGCTTTTTTATATATATATGTATATAGCTATATCTAGGTTTATATCCACCTTTATATGTGTAAAAGCTTAGGAATATGCCTCTTCTTAATGGACAATCCCGACTTGCCACTTTCTACTTTTTAGTAGTTAGCCTCAATTAGAGCTTATAAATACTATCTTTGAGATGCACGACGATGGCCTCCCACTATTACTGATTTGTCATACACGAAATATTTGGTCGGCTTATTTTGTGGAAACTTTAATGTATTTTCATGTTCTTTTCTTTTGAAAATATTCTGCAAACCAATTGTCTCGTGCCTTTTTGAAATTGAAGTCAACTCATAAGTATCTTTCTTCTTGAACTTGGAGTCTTTTTCCCGCATCTCTAATTTCCTTTCATTTGCATTCTCAGCAACCAAGTAACTAAAATCTTCCCACTAATTGCGTAGCTTCTCGCCCTTTCTAGCCTCTTTATATTAAGAAGACAAAACATCATCCATTTCCTCCAACTCTTTTTGTACTGGCGTGACATCAACCGTGTCTATTACCTGGATTCTGAGCAGATCAACCCTCTTGGCGCTAACCTTATTTTTCTCACTAGGAACATTATATGTGTGGGTTTTTCCAAGAAAGGTTCCAAGATTTATATTTGTCTCTGCTCATCAAGAACCATATACAGAGGCATATCTTGCTCTTTCCTTTGTTGTTTACAAATATCAATAACACCTGGCATGTCAACACTAGTGGGACTGCCTGAAAGGCTCTCCATAGACTAAATTCCATCCTCCAATGCTTCTTCCTCCACTTTCTTCTCATCTTCCCCTTCTTCTTCAAAACTTGCACCTTGTGAAACTTGGTTGCTCGATCATTACTTCTTCAACACGTTCTTCTTCAAATTTTGGAAAGAAGTTGTATTCTCTTTTGTGTGGAATCCAATCCCATTCCCCTGCTTCATCAAAAACTTATTTGGAGGCAAAAAGTAAAACACCATCTTCTTGGATGGTTTCTTCAGCATAGTTTACATTTTTATGAACTATATTATTTCTTGGAGCTCTGCATTACAAGGCATAGTGCCCAAACTTCTCACAATTGTAGTATTTGATGTGAGACTTGTCATGCCTAGGTTTTAGTCTCCATCTATCACGACCACCATGTGAGTCTTCTCCTTCGTGGTTGTTATTCAACCTCTAACCTTGTCTATCCATGTTTACAACCACGATCTTACACTCGGCTGTATCCTTCTATTTGTTGGCTTTCACCTTCTTCTCCCTTTATTGGATGAGCATGCATCTTGAATTCCTGCTCCACGACTTCCTCCTTATTCTTCTTATTCTCTTTATAGGCATGCATTGAGCCTAGAAGTTGCTCTATTGTTATATCCTCCAATTATCTTGTCTCCTTAATGATAGAAATAATGTTCTCGAACTTTGGATCTAAAGATTTAAGACATTTCTCCATAATTCTCACATTTTCTAACTTCTCATCATTTCTTTTGAGGTTGTTAGCAATCCTCAAAGCTCTTGAATAATAATTCGATACAAATTCCCCCGTCTTCATATGCAACGTATAAAACTCTCCTCTTAGAGTTTGAAGATGTACCTTCTTTACTTGATCGTCTCCCTTGTGTGATACTTGAAGTTTCTCCCATGCTTCCTTGGCCGTATTTGCTCTAGATTTTTTTTCAAAAGTGTCTTCATCTCTTCCCTGATAAATTAGACAGACAGACTTCTTATCTCTCTCTCTTGAATCTCTCAAACTACTTAGTTGGGATTTAGAGAGCTCACATTCATTCTTCGATTCGGTGTGACTTCTCTCAACAGTCTCGCATACATTATGTGCTCCAAGGAGAGCCATCATTCCTAGACTCCAATTGTCATAGTTGCACTTAGTGAGCATTGGGTCTTGGAAGGGAATAAATTATTTGCCATGGTAAAATGATCTTGTGGCTCTGATACCACTTTGTTGGGAGGGAATAGCTCTGATACCACTTTGTTGAGAGGGAATAGCTGTAATATTACTTTGTTGGAGGGAAACTTTGAATGGTTGAAGAAGGGTTTAGGAAAGTTTGGGAGAGAATGGAGAACTTGGAGGAAGAGGCTATTTGTATAAATAGAAGGTTTCTATTATCTTTTTGCTTGATTGAAACTCTGCTACATCACCCCTATTTATACTAGTGGCATCACCCAACTAATGGTTAGGATCTTGTCATCCCATCCGGTGAGCACGATGGTAATGCAGAGTCTCTAAAGAAAGCCTTTGCATGGAATCTCAAGTCTCTAGCATATGACATTATCAATTTCTGGAAGAATTTGTAAATATTGTTAGAATGACACTTGAAAACTGTGTACCATATTTTTTATTAGGTGGGAAGGAATTTGCGCTACGCATGTATAGTAGTCAATCAGTTCTTTTTGGGATGTCTGCGTTAAAATTTGGAGATTGAATCAACATGGAAAAGTATAGAATTTTTCATCTGATCCAGAAAATGTTTAAGCTTGTGCGCTTGAGTTCCGAGCAGGTTCACAATGTATCTAGATTTTAACTCAAATAATTTTCATTGTCATAAGAGTTGCGCTGTAGTAGCCACCATGCCCACCACAAAACAATTGGACTACTACCAATATGTATAAAAAGGAAATAGCAAGTTTGGAGCATCCACATTGGTTACTCCTAAACTCCACTTTTCATTGTAAGGAGCACTATCGTTTAAAACCACTCTTTAATAAGTAGCTCTTTTAATTAATGAGTTGGTAACTCTTAATTTATGAAATGGCCAAATGGCCTACCAACTAATGATTGACACCTGACATGACTTGTTTTGTATTTTTAATTAATTAGAATTCAAAATGAAAAATACTCTTGCTGAAAAACTTCTATCAGTAACAAAAATCATGCCTATAAATACATATATCCTATTTGATAAACATACATTGCAGACATCGTTGAATATGTTTCCAAATATTTTGAAAAAATATCAACTGTAGTTTTCAAAAAAATATATTATGATATTGATATTAATATTGATAATATCAAATTTTATAAATTTCATATAAAATATTATTTTGGATGAAAGAGTAAACGTATTTGTTTTTATGTTTATGTAATAAATACAATATAATTTTTAATTTTCTTGATATTGGTATTTTATAAAATATAAAATAAAAATTTATATGTTTTTTATTAGAGATGGTGATGTTGTGCTAAAGAAGAGATTCTCAAAAATCATTTCATTGTTGATAGTTGGTTCTTACCTACTTCTTCCGTCCCAATCTAAGTTGCTTTTTGAGAGTCAAATTTTGTAAATTTTGACCCTAAATATAAATAATAAATATTTAAAGTGAGATATTGTTATATTTGTCTTAACATCTATTTTCTAAATATCAAGTTTTTATGCTGCATTATTACATGTAACTAGAGATATTTACGATCAAACGTGCTCATTGAAAACCGTAAATAAGCAATTTAGAGTGGAACGAAGGGAGGAGTTTTTTTAATCAAAATTGATGATGTGACACTTAAGAAGACCTCTTTAAGTCCACCATCATTATGAATGTTCTTAAGTACTCATTTTGTACTTGGCAATTTTGTCTTAATGAATTATAAAAATAAACGTTTTTAAAAGAATGGATTTCCTGACAGGCAGTCTGTCCATAAACTTATAAACAAACTACTTATTTTTTTACCTTATATACTGCATTTGCTAAATTACATACTACTAAATTTAGAAATTTTACAAATATTTTTTCATATTATATATTTTCATATTTTCATATTCAAATACATATTATTACTTGTTTTCACTTTTAAAATATAATATTTAATTTTTTTAAAAATATAATGAAAAGTCATTGTGAACCGTACATAAACTTATGAAAATGCCATTTTTCCTGATACTTTCGTTTTTTTTTTCTAAAATGCGTTTTGCCCATGAATCGTCCATAATATCTTACACGAGAATACTAACATTTATATATTTATCAATATTTATAATTTAAATAACATTAATTTCATTAATAAATAGTGCACCAAGAGATATTTATAGGGTAGAAAGAGTATGCACCCCCGCTCCCAAAACTCACACTTGAAATTAATTGATAATGGAATGATGATTTGTACCGAATTTACTTTTTTTTTGTTTAAAGAGAAAGACACGCATCCATTAATTGTTAAATACTTCATCTGTCCCACTTTAAACTTCATATTTATCTTATTGAGACATCCCACTATAAATTTGCTAATTCTAAACTTTCTACTTTTAACCATAAATATGTGGTCATAAATCTTCTTTTCATTTGATTTTTGAATCCCACTCTCATCACTCATTAAAAAGATAACACATATACTTGTCTTAAAGTTTAAAGTGGAACGGAGGGAGCAGATCACATTTACCTTAGCACAAAGTCTTAATTTACATCATCTAACTGAATCATTACGTAACTAATACAATTTTTTGTTGGATGATATTTTTTTAAAAATAAAATGAAGAAAAACTGGGGAATCGAACATACTTCCTCCGTTCCTCTATATGTGTTTTACTTTATTATTCATCAATAAAGTTGATGCAATTTGGATTGTAAAAATTTAACGATATATAAATGTGAAAATTATTACATAAGATATTTATACTTTCTTCGTATCACATATTTTAAGTATATCTATTTTTATAATTTATTATTATACTTAAATGAAGATATTAGAATTAAAAAATATTTATTGAATAGCAGAATAAATAGAAGTGAGACACAATTAGAGGGGCAAAGGGAGTGTAATTAATGAAAATTTTAAGTAAAACATAAAATCTAACACTGTCTTCTCCATCCTCAAACATTTATGAACCTACATTTCAGGATATATGAATGGCATGAATAATGAAAAATTATACAAGAATTTGGTTGTTGACACCCCTACAACCGTCCAACAACTTCTGGACATAGTGGAGACATATGCTAAAGTTAAAGAGGTGATGAAGCGGAAAAGAGACAATGACAAAATCAACCGAAATGACAGGGTTGATAAGAAAAATAAAGGATAAGATCCGCCGCTGAATCTTGCCTAAGAAGCATATACTCCCTGGAAAAATCAAGGAGGGATATCTTGGATATCATCTAGTATCTCCTCCCACCACATGCACCTATACAAGGAAATCCAGGGAGGAGTGCTTCAAATAAATACTATTGTTGATTCCCTTGGGATTGGGACACGACACAGAAGAATGCTTTCAATTAAAAATATGAGATTAATAAGTGCATTAACCATTGGATGTTTCGAGATTAAACCCTTTCCTTTAAGACAAAGAGAGAGGACCAACCAAGAGAGAGATGACCAACCCATAATAAGAGTCAGGGACAAGGTCACAATAACAACTGAAGATGGAGGCAGAGACCGAATGACCAAGAGCAACGACATCATAATGGTCTGCCAGCACCAGAAAAGCGGGCACAAAGACCAACTAATGACAAAGTGGAAAATGTGATCAACATAATTGTTGGAGATAAGAACAATAACATTATAATTAAGAATAAGGGCCAGTATAGACCTTCGGTAGATCCCAAGAATAAGCATTTCAAGCAAGATAAGACTATCACCTCTTAAGATACCTATGTAATGCCTTATCACGCCCCACATCTTGACCAAAATGGTGCTTTCTGCAAGCATCCAAAATGCCTTGGTTAAAAGGGTCTTATCGATATTGGGAGTGGATTCAAATTTTATATTTGTTAATTGCTTTGATTAGTTAGGATTGGCAGGGTAAAATCACAGCAGTCTACATCCCACTATTTGAATTCAGCGGGAGAGCAAAATTTCTGCTCGACGTTATCACTTTGCTGGTCATGATTGACGATAGTGAGAGAATCAAGACAATCTACTATAAATATACCTTCGTGGATGCCCCTTCCCTTTTTAGTATAATCCTTGGTCACCCAAGGATAAATCAAGGTAAAGCCATTTGGTTAACATACCATTTGATGATGAAGTTTCTAACTGAAAAGGGTATTGCTTCAGTTAGGGGAGACTAAGTAATGGCCCAATATTGCATGATGACAACCTCGAAAAAAAATCAATAAGATGTGGGAGGTCAGCACAATTCTTTGAGATGTTACTAACGTTATATACCCATAAACATTGAATCAATGCTTGTCTGATCGTCTGGGACTATCGAGATCAATATAGCCACATCAGCCAAGGTGAAACGGAAACTCCAACTTTCGCTTGATGAATATATAGATGTCTTTTCTTACCATGTGTTTGACTTTATAGGGTTCCTATACATTTAGTGGTACACAACCTCAACCTTGATCCCAAGCTCAAACTGATCAAGCAAAAGAGAAGCGTTTTTTCCTCTGAGAGAGTAGAAGCGATTAAATATGAGGTATCAAAGTTACGTAATTGAGGAAGTATAATATCTGAATTGGTTGAAAAATCTGATGATGGTAAAGAAGCATGACGGAGGTTGGAGAATGTACATTGACTTCATTCATCTGAACAAGTATTCCCCCAAATATAGTTACCTATTTCTGCCGATCTATCAGCTTGTCAAAACTATTAATGGATATAAGGGTTGAAATTCTTCAATGTGCAAAAATATATCTTCGAATCCTGATGGAAGAATGATCAAGGAGAATACCTCATTCATTAAGGATGTGGGTACATTTTCTACGAGAATATGCCCTTCGGACTCAATAACAGATGGGGTACTTACAGATGACAAGTGGACAAGATATTGAAAGACCATTTTGGCAGGATTATTGAGATTTATATACATGATATGGTTGTGAAAAGTAATATTTGAAAGGATTTTCTGACCGACCTAAGGGAAACATTTGTTCAACTCCAGAGCACTAAATTGAAACCAAATCCGTCATAGTGCACCATCAGCGTGGGAGCCAGAAAGTTTCTAGGTTTTATGGTATCAAATGGGGAAATGAATGTTAACTTGAAGAAGGTCAACGACATTTTGAGGATGCAATCTTCGAAAACGGCTAAAGATGTTCAGATTCTTGTCAAAGGAAGTTGAGGAACATCTATCTTTGTTTCAAATACTAAAGAAAGCAAAGAAGTTCGAGTGGTCAGAGGGAATCAAAGAGGATTTCTAGCAGCTGAAGCAACATCTCCACACACAAGCGACATTCATGAAACCTGAGAAAGGATAAGTGTTTTACTTGTATAAATCAGCCTCTCCACAAGTGATCAACACAGTCTTGATCAACGAAATGGATCGGAAGCATTAACCAATTTACTTCGCTACCAGGGATTTGGAGGGCTCCACTACAAGAAAAATAACCTACTACTTTTCCCCCTTTACCTTGATTTTTTGGTTTAGGTCAAATAACTGAAGTAAGAAGTTCTTTAACCTCAGTTATTTTTATTTTCAAAGTAAATAATATTTTTACCCTGGTTAACAAATTACCGAGGTAAAGAATATGTTTTTTACCTAGGTTATTATTTTAACCGAAGTTAAATGTTAAAGAATCAAAGGAAATAATCCTACCGAATAGCGTGCAACTTTTCATATATTGTTTAAAAAGGCCTGCTGAAGTCGTATTAGAAGTCGTTTTCACCGACGTGTAATGCAATGGGTGACCGATGTCTCAGTTATGTAGATGATAGATCTTCTAGAGGTTAAAGTTGGAAAAAGTTGACTTTGAAAAAAGAGGAAGTATTATTAAGTATTTAAAAGGGTGAGTTTTGTTATGTTACGATTGAAAATGATTTTTAAACTCATGCACAGATCAAATCACACATACAGTTAATTATACATTGTTCAAATAAGTTAGTTAAATTATTAGAAAAATAGTACCGGTCATGAAAATATTCTTAAAATTACTACATAAATTCGATTAATAATTGGTTTAGTTCCAACTAGACATAATTTTTTTCATTCCGCTTGCATTATGATGACCTTGAAGACAATCGGCCCCAACTTCTATGACCTTGAAGAACAAAGTATCCCCAATGCGTAGGCGGTTAATGGAAAGGAACTCGTCAAAACTCTTTGGGTACAGGGCCTTGATCTTCCCACCCCTGATTAGTTCATGCGTCACTCTGTCACGTTGCACCCCAGCACAACGGGGGTCTCGTCATTCTTCTGTAGTGGTACAATACCCTCTGGATGTACTATGTCTCCCCAAAAAATATTCATTAGAAATACGTGTGTGTGTGTGTTAGCAATTAGCAACAAATAATATTAATTTCAATTTTCTTACCAAAGTTGAGTTTTCCCCAAAATTCTGCTGCTTCTGAGTGCAATGGAAACGTGGGCTATCAACAACCATTGTATGATGTTCAAGGTCAAAGACAACAGGTTTTGGGTTTCTTCATTGTGCGGAAAACTGTACGAAAAAAAGAAGTTGTTATGATGTGTGAAGATGTGTGTTAGTAAATATATATGTAAATTTGTAGAAGACCTGGAAAATGGTGATTAGACAATCCTTCCCCAACCATTAGTCCTGCATAAAAAATGAAAATGTTAAGTGCAAACTAGCCTAAGAATTGCAAGGTGCGATGTCGGCAAAGCATCACTGATACATGTGGGTTCAAAGAAATGGTTTGGTCAACAGGTACCAACGACTTCGCTAAGTGGTCGGTATAACCGAACCTATGACCAAAGCAAGAACGAGGTCACATATGCAATTTTAAAGTAAACTTAAATGCTAGATTACGACATCGGTAACAAATCGAAGGTCAGATAGACACAGGTGCGACGTCTCATACTGAAGAACATATTACTATAAATAAGACTATGCGACGTGGAACGCTAATCGCATAAACCGAGTTGTGATAGACAGCTTACCGACGTCATGTGTATCAGAGAAAACTATTGGAAGAAACACATAAACGCCAAAAAAAATGAAGTTTTAACAACATACAATTAAAGAAAACCTTGTGGAGACATACCGAAACACATTACCTAAGTTTACAGTCAAGGAAAGTTCACTCTCTTAAAAATATGAGTAAAAAAATAGAAAACCAAAAGGACAACACATTCACATACCACAGATAGAATAATGCAAAGTTACAATTACAAAAATTAGGTGTTAGAAAATTAGAAAAACAATACTCCCTCCGTTCCAGCCATTTCTGCACATAACCTGCACGATCTCCAATAAACATGTTTGACTGTAATATGTGTAGTTACAGATAATAATGGCACACAAATAATTGATATTTAGAAACTACATGTTACGAAGAATCTAGCCATATCTCATACGATAAAATTATTGTTCATATACCTACCCAAATATGTGGTCAAAGTTTCACATCTTTGACTAAAAATAATTCTGTGTAGAATAAGCTAGGACGGAGGAAGTACCTTTTTCCAAGAGAGAAGAGAAGGGAGGGGGAAACTGTTGGAATTCGCAGGGAAGAACTATAACATTAAAAAAAGGAAAAAGAATATTGTTCTAAATACGAATTAATTTGTTTGAAATAAATGTTCAGATCAATTCTAGGCTAAATAACTAATTATATCTATGGAGAAGAACTATACCATTAAAAACTATAGGTATGGAACCATTTATTAGCTCGAATTTGAGCTTGTCCCCAACCCAAGTTCCTAAGTATTAAGAAACTTGCTAAAACCCTTCAACATCAAGGTCTTCAGCCTCCTGTTCCCTGAGTAATTTATGTGGTACTTCCTTCTGTTGCACCTGAGCACACAAGAAAATAGTACAGCGGTATGAGCTCCACAATCTGGCTAGGTACGTACTAAATTATAAACAAAAAGCTACGTTTAGTACATATGAAAGTAATCTATAGAAATTTTTATTGAAAATAAAATACATGTGTATCTCTGATTACTTACCAGAATAGGAATTGACCAGAAGTTTGTCTAGGTCAGAGTGTGGACAAAATGCGGAATGATATCGCCAAATATAGTCCGTGGACGGTCATTATCTGAATCACTACGGATCTGTATTGGTCAATGAAATTATTAATAAATTAAATTACAATAAAAGGCAATTTAAATATAAACAGAAAATACTCACCTCAATCGAGGAATGGCTCGAACCAGCATTGTTAGCCATGATTACTGAAATTCATATTGTCACGAATGTTAAATATTATGATTGATAGAAAATGATTCGATAGAAATCAATTCAAGTAATCTTTGGCGTTGCACATACAAGTCAATTTAAAAAATGACTAGGCCGACATGTATGAGCTACTTCGCTGACATGTCGATCCAAAATAATGGCATGGTCAACATATCAAAGCGACGTCGGTCATCCTTTGTTATAACCAATTGGTTAACTGACAAAGGTGAGACATCACATACAATATAAAATGCAGAAAATATGAATGTGCGACGTCGCACAACGGTTTCTTCAACCGAAGGATAAATGACGGACAAGCAACGTCACATTCAAGCAAAGTGGATACACTAACAGCAGCAGAAAATGGGCAAAAAATGACCCTAAACAAAAAAAAAGGCCACATTAACGGGGGAAAGACATAAAACCCAAATTTTAACACCCTATAATCTAGTCCTAGAACCCTAATCCATAGAAACTTCATAACATAAAACAAATAGAAGATTCACACACCATATACAAAACAATTTCAATGATAAATTTTAAAAAAAGAGTAATATTACCACTTGTAGAGACAATACCTTTGAGAAAATTGGTAAGGGGACTGTTGAAATTCGAGGGAAAGTTGATTGTTTGACGTGATGTATGAGGTGGGATCCATATATATAGTCGTTACGGAGCGTTGTAAATTCCACCTCGGCCAATGCAACATTGCATAGCAGTCAACCTTACCGACATTGGACCGACGTTTGAGTGACGTCGGCTAATCTAAATGTGGTCCTCACCATTTCAGCTCACTAGCATAGCAATGGGCCTATGTCTGACCAACTGCATGTGCGAAGTAGCATGTCAATCATGTTTAGCGATATTTGACCGACATATTACCGATGTCGGCTAAAGTTAAATTGGGCCTCACCATTTCAGTCCACTAACAAAACAACTAGACCCGCGTTTGGCCGAAACAAACATAATTAATCTTAATAATGCTTAATAGTATATTATATACTACTATTTAAAATTTATAATGTCCATGAACTTTATTAATGTCGGTTCAATCAAAATTAATTTTAACGCAACCGGTTAACTTTTCAGTTTTTACACTTAGGTCCCTCTAAGGTGGTGGGAGAGGATGAAATGCAAAATTGAAGATACCCAATAATCCATTTCATATTGTCATGATCATGTTGTTCCGATTTAGGCATCAAGGAACTGGGGTATTCTTCACTCATTTTTGTTAGTATTCCATTAATATCCTTATGATGCGTCATTAATTGATAAATTCCACCACATAGAATAAGACGAAATTACACATGCTTATTTTTTATGAGATAAAAGATAATGAAATTCTGCTTATCAATTTTTTTAAGTGCTTGCACATGGTCTAGAGTAAATAGCAGTTGATTACTTATAAGCATACAAGGATTTATCGAAAGATATTATGGAAATCTTTGTGGGATCATTCCTATTTCTTTATCACTTTCAGGGATCATAAGTGTGACTGGGGATGGCAAAGGTCTCGTTTGAGACGATTGGAATCGATTTTAGGATTGCTGTTTTATTTCAATTTTTCACTTACGTCCCTCCAACAAAGTGGGTGAAGTCAAAAAGAAAAATTGGAGATACCCTTATATAATTTACCAAGTCACGAGCACGATTTTCTGATTTGGTCATGTACGAATCGATGGAACCGGATTAAAATCATCTCAGATAGTGTGTGACGAAACTTCGTGAAAATTACCTATGACCCAAACTTCCTTGCATGTTCACTATACTTCAAAACTTTTCACTCGAATTTTAGGAAAAATGTTTGGTATGGAGATGATGCGTACTTTCTAAGAGAGGCGCGAAACGGGGTAGTCATTCATCATTTTTGTTATTATTTCATTAATGCCCTTACTATAAGCATTATAAGAACGATAATTTCCACCACATACAATCACATAAATTTCATATTCTTTGTTTTTGATGAAATAAAGAGGTAATATAATTCCATCTATCGAATTTCAAAATGCGCTAGTACATGGTCTAAAGTAAATTGTAGATGATTACTTATAAGTATACAATGGTCATTTGGGTAGAACTTCTGGAAGTATATATGGGAATAAGACCAATTTCTTTATTACCCTAGGTTAGTATAAGTTCGACTGTGGGTGAAAAAGTTTCTTGATTATCGTAATTGAGTTTGGGACAACCGGTGAATTTTTTCATTTTTGCACTTAGGTCCCTCCAAGAAAGTAGGAGAAGTCGAAATGCAAAATTGGAGATAACATTCTGCTATTCACATTTACAGGACAATGTTGTTCCTATTTGGCATAAATAGGTCGTCGGAGGCTTAACAAAGAGTATTTTATGACACTTTTCAAAAATTGGACTTTGGCCCGTATGAACAACATAGAAAATTGGGAGGTCGTCGCCGTACCTCTCAAAAATACTATTTTAAGCCCTTTTTTTGCTTACTAAATACAACTAAGTAGATAGTATGGAAAGTCGGGGTCATCCACAGAGAAGAGGGATATTCCCAAGCATATATGTATACAAGGGTGAATATAAGCCTAGATATATATATATATATACATACATACATAGATATAAAAGAAAGTAAAAATGGGGTTTTTGGTTGGTTGGTTTCCTAAGTTATGAAAGTAAAAACAACACAACTAGAAAAGTCAAGTAACTATGCTAATCATTCAACAAGCTAAGAAAAAGATACAAAAACTACAAATAACAAATCCTTGGGGG
>JAUOBV010117326.1:0-12840 GCA_032360425.1 Rubia occidens | reverse complement strand
TAATTTGCAAAGACGTTCTACGATCATTTGCAAACCTCATTGATAAGCGCTTTAGACAAAAAATGCCTAATGGTATTTCATCAATGGTATTGTATACTAAGAACCATAAATTTGATAACAACTAAAAACATTAAACCAAATGGCTAGCCATTTAACCAAACAAAGCATTTATTAAACTAAACCTAGAACAAACAACATTCAAGATTCAATCTTTCATTGCTACCTTAGGACAAATATGATAACAAACAACAGTAACATACTTATCTAACAAGATTAACATCATTTACCCACAAGAAGTTCTAATTCCATGTTCTTGGATTTTCATGCAAAGGTGAGAATAAATTGTACACTTTTCTAACACTTCTAGCCCTTAATCATACAAACATTTCATATTCTCAATCAACCCATAACATAAGTGATATAAAAAACAACATTAATGGCACAATAAATACTTCACAAAAAATGCTAATGAAAGAGTAAAATAAAGTCTTACTACCTCGGTTTGGAAGCTTCAATAAATTGCTCCCATGTGATAAGTTTAGCTAACACAAATCATACTATCATTCATGGACAAATTTATACATAAACAAAGAGAGAAAAGATAAAGAGAAAAGAAGAATTGGGGTTTTAGAGAGGTGAGTTTTGGCCAAGAGAAGGTTTTAATGAAGATAAGATAAGAGATATTTATAGTACTAGTTGTGGTAAAAAAGAGTCAGAAGGGTCGCTCGAGGGCTGAATCGGGCGGGCATGAGGCCTCAGTGAGCAGGCACGCACCATCGAGGGTTGGCCGTATATTTTTCGTGCTGAGGCTGCTTTCCCTTGCATTTTGGGATGCACGGTCGAGTGGTTGAGCACCTAATCCGCACGCGTGGTGTTCTTCACCTGGCTGGTCTTCAACGTCGGTCGGCCGACGATCTTCCTTCTTCAAATTTGGACTTTTCTTCTACCAAATTGTATTGGCCTTCACTTCTAAACCCTTATTTTCCTCATGAATCTTCATTCTCGAATATTCCATCATGAACATGATCATAAAAGACCCTCCAAAAACACCTTAACCTAGAGACTTAGGATATAACTCCTAAATCATCATCCTAACTTTCTTACCAACAAAGCATCCATTATTATTACATAAAAGCTTAGTCTATTAAAAATATGAGTTTCAAATGTGCTAAAAAGAGATGAGCACATCACTCATACGGATAAAATTCCATTAGATTCAAAGTAGGTTAAGAAAGAAGGATTTAGATATGGAAAACCGAAAACGGTCATCCAACCTCAAACCTACCCAACCTAAATCTAGGAATCTTCCAACAAAAAGATGAAAAAAGAGATGCTAAATGCTTCGAAAAATACATTCATTTGGCGTCTCATCAGTGAGTCAAACTGAGTCACCGACGAGTCCACCGTTTATTGATCGCGTTATGCACTAGGTTCGCATTTTTATTTCCCATTTTTCCTTATCCAATTTTTAATTTGTTACTTATATTTTTAATGTTAATTTATGGCTTATATATGGTGTTCATTTTTTAGGGAATTCAAAGAAACATTGAAAGAAGAAAATTCCATTTATTTATTTTAGTTGGGGCTTAGAGACTTTTTTGTTTAATTTAGGGAATTATTCAGATCCACTTTGTTGCTTCATTAGTAGTAAAATTTAATTTGTAATGACTTTTTACATTAGTTAAGATTTTTTTATTGTGAAAATTGTAATCTGCAATTACTCTGTTAATATGTTTATAGTTTAGGATAGGTGACCTGACACAGTCACATCCCTTACTTGTTTTTCTAATGTGGAAAAATACCCACTCATTTTCTATCTCTGAAAAATTGAGCTGGGATAGAGGAAGTAGATAAAAAAAGTTCTTTCTCGTCAGTTGTCGAAACTAAACATATAAAGATCAGTTGGGTGAAACGTTTTCACCCAAAATTTTATGGTGAAATGAAGTCTTATATCATTATATATAGAGAATTGAGATGATGTGAGAATGCATATCTTAGGTGACATTAAGGAATAAAATATTTTGTGAATATTACTTGTATTTAGAATCAAATCCTCTCCTTTTATGATTCTGCATAAGTCTCTCGCACCTCTATATAATGTAACTCAGATCATGACAACTACAACATTACATACTTATTTTATACATGGTATTAGAGTCTAAAATCTTGAAACCTGAACATTAATTTTTTCATCCTAAATTTTCTCGTAACAGCCGTCGTCATCGTCCGCGTGTGTCCTCCACGCACCACCGTTTGCAGCTGCCTTCCTGCCACAATACTGATCGACGTTGCTGCTGGCTTTTCCTGGTTGCCATAATGCTAATTTTCCTGCATTCGTTCACTTCACGTGCTGCCGCTGCCGACTTCACGCATCGCCAATACTGGTGTTAATTCCTGGATGACGGTGTAAACGAAAACCTTGTTGGAAACTCCGGTGTAGTTGAAACAGAGGCAGAGGATGTTGAGTAGTTGGCTGGAGATAACGGGGTGGGACCGGGGCGTGAAAGGAGGGAGGTCGTTAGTAGTGAGGAAGGAAGGTAAGGTGGCGTTGCTGTGGACCAGCGAGATACAGGTAGGTGATGCAGAGCGACATTTAAACAGCGCCGCCATAGTGCTTCCCGGGCAAAGAGTAGGCACAGTAATAAAAGCGGTTGTGCTATTTTTGATTTTTTGGGGGGGTTCGGCTTGGGTGGTCTTATGGAAATTTATGTCCTTTTCTTTTCCAATTTCTTGTATTGCAACAAGTAATTTAGTCTTAGTCGGAAGCGAAGTTCTTATGGATGTAGTATCATGTGCTATTATGAATCAACCCTCATCATACACTTGAAGTATGGTTTGATGATGAAATCCCGTAATATTATTTTCTTCTATAGTGTTAATGAAGATTGGATCTATTTCTTTTCTCCATTTTTATCGATATATTGGTGATTAGATTACAACTCGTAGGTGTTCCAATCATTTCTTGTAAGTGGTTCAAATGCAAGTTGTAGGTGCTTATTTTTAAACTTTGTGTGTAATGAAAACAACTTGATGCTTAGACTATAGCTTATTGGTGTTTCAGTAGTTTCTTATAAGGGCTGCAGATGTAACTACTAGGTGTTTCTTTTATAACTTATGTGTTCTATGAAAATATCTTGGTGGTTAGAGTATAATTTGTAGGTGCTTAAATCGATTTTGTAAGTTCTTCAAATGCAATGTTTCTTTTATAACTTGTGTGCTATAAAAATAACTTGGTGCTTAGAGTGGAACTTATAGGTGCTTCAGTCAATGCTTGTAAGTGCTTCAAATATAAGTTGTAGGTGCTTATTTTATAACTTATGTGTTACAAAAACAATTTGGTGTTTAGAGTACAACGCATAAGTGTTTCATCCCTTGCTTGTTAGTGCTTCAACTGTAGCTAGTATGTACTTCAACTGTAGCTAGTATTTACTTCTTTAATAACTTACATGTGCTGCAAAAATAACTTGGTGCTTATAGTATACCTTGTAGGTGCTTCAATTGTTGCTTGTAAGTGATTTGCATGTAACTAGTAGGTGTTTCTTTCATAATATACAGGTGGATGATGACTATTTTTCTCCATTTTATTTTATTTCCTTTCATTTTATTTCCCTCATCGTTTTTGAAAACTTGTTTGGTTTCTTTGTTTTGAAAACATTTTTTATAGGTGTGAAGCCACCTTTTTGTAGTAGTTTTTGGGATGTTGGAAAGTTTGGTGGTGGTTGTTTTTTTTTCTTTATTCTCATTGTATTATGAAGCCTACCTTTTAGGCGTTATGTTCTACACACAAAAGCTTGAAAATTTGAAAATAAAAATAAATACCTGGCTACGTTGAAGACCCGAAAGGGTGACTTAGAAAACAATGGAAAAGACCCAGATAGGTTGACAAACTTATACAAAAGTGAGGCCAAATGGTTTTTAATAAGGTGATAAGTGAGCTTTAAAAAATAACAAAATGTGGGATGCTAAGATGAAAAGCCGAAAGGGCTCTCACACAAAATGAGAGAACATAAGAGAAATCAAAATTTATCCTTTGCTTCTCTTGGATTGTATTTTGGTTTTTTCTTTTTGTAGAGTAACTTAGTTTCATACAGTTATATTTTGTAAAACTAACTTTTGAGTTAGTATGTTGGTAGGATAGATTGCCTTAGTTTCTTTGGGGATGTGAGGAGGGTGTGAGAGATTCTTATGTCTTTGGGGGCTAAGGTAGTCTAGGAATAAATTTTGGGCGTCTTGGAAAAATTCTTTGCATGCTATGTTCCACTTAGATCTCTTCTCATTCTTGTTTACTCGAGGATGAATAAAGGTTTAAGTGTGAGGGATTCGATGAGACGCTAAAAGCATGTGTTTCCTAATGCATTTAGCATATCTTATAGTAGATGGTCATTGTTTTATTCTTGTCTAAATCCCTCATTTTGTGACTTATTCAGATCTAATGGATACTATATTCTTACATGCATCTAATGTAATATGTTATTGTGCTAGGCTTGATGGCTACCTTCGGAGTGTTGGTTTAGGTATACTGTAGGTTCGTGAGTACCGACTTTGTGAGTGCATGCATGTACGATAGAGATTACTATTCGGATCGTTAAAGCCTAACTTGATTGGATCATGGTGTAATAATATTCATGTTAGGGAAGAGATCCCTGATGGGGGTGTAAAACCCTCGGTGTACCTCGATACATGAGCATGATAGTTTGTAGCAACTAGGGGTGTCATATAGCGATCATAGTCATTTCATCCCTAGAGTCATCACGAGAAACCTATTCCTTTGCCTCTATAGGCCTAGGGAAAAGCATCCATAGTGGAGTTCTTGATATGTATTTTTCTTACCCTCATACCGAACGGTTACGACCTATGGAAGGTAACTGCGCTAGCATTGGGAGTGAGTTTTATGTGGAAAGAAGAGCGCAATATGAATCATTATTTGGATCCATGAACTTTCCCTACTAACAAGGGCATTGGTGAAAATAAACAGGATGTCGATAAATCTTTGTGGTACAGATATTGGGAATGGCTGACTATCACAAATACTATGTGACATAGACATGAGTTAGATTTATGTCTTACATGTGATAGAATCTAGGATCAAAGTCATTCACCATTCATTTTATGCAAATATCCTCAAGATTAATCTAATATAGTTTAATCACTCTCGTTTGCAAGGTTAGAAGTTGTTAGATAAAAAACCCCTAAATCCTATGTTCGTAGCACGATACACAGTCGGAGTGATGTCCGATTGCTAGTTGTTTATAGTTAACTCTAGAAATATAGCATCTCTGTGGACAACCCTATACTTGCCACTAGCTACTTTCTAGTAGTTGGTAATAAGCATACAAGAGCAACATAGAAAATTCTATCTTTGATCCCAATGCTACACGGATTAATCTCTTCTCCCATAAAAATATTATTGTTATTAACAACCGTGCGGGGTGCAAATCATCAAGCTACGGTGGACCGGAAATGAGTAACATTTAGGCATGCATGTCAATTTATGAAAGAAGTTATATCACTGTTTACCTAGCAATACCAAAGGTCGAACCTTTGTGCATGTTTGTCGATTTACGAAAGAAGTAAAGTCGTGCGGACGTAACAAGACTAAAGGTCAAAACTTTTGGTATATATGTCAATTCACTAAATAAGTCAAGAAATGATTGACCTAATATGAGTAAAGGTCATGCCTTTTTGTATGTATGTCAATTTACGAAAAAGTTCAAGCCACGGTTCAAACCACGGTTCAAGCCACGTATGTATGACATGTTACGAAATAAGTCAAACAGAGGTTGAACTAACAAGACTAAAGGTTGAACCATTGGGAATGTATGTCAATTAACGGAAGAAGTCAAGTCACAGTTGATTGAACTCAAGTAAAGGTCAAACCTTTAGGCATGTACGTCAATTCACAAAAGAAGTCAAATCGCGCTAGACCTAACAAGACTAAAGGTCAAACCTTTGAGCATGTATTTCCATTTATGAAAAATTCATGGCACAATTGACTTAACAATACAAAATGTGAATCCTTTTGGTCTATATGTCATTTTAAGAAAGAAGTTAAGCCACGATTAAGCAACCAGAGGAAAAGGTCGAATCTTTTGGTATGTATGTCAATTCAAGAAAGAAGTCAAGCCACGGTTGATATAACACGAGTAAAGGAAAAATATTTGGAATTTATTCAATTTAATACAAAATTCAAACCAAATTTAACCTAACAAGACTAAAGTTAAAACATTTTAGCATGTATATCAATTTAGGAAAAAAGTTAAGTTACGCTTGAATGAACACGAGCAAAGGTTGAATGTTTGGGCATGTATGTTAATTTATGAAAGATGTTTGTTAAAGAGATATTTTTTATATTATGTGTATGTCTTATACCTTGGATAGAATTCTTTTCCTTTTGTTATTCCGTACATGATTCCTATATAACGTACCCTTCCACCATCGATAAAATCAACCGTTTTATTTTTACATGGTAGTAGAGCTAAAAGTTCCGAAACCATTAAATTTCCAAATAATCTAAATCCACCCCTTTCTCCGCTGCATGGGCTAACACGCCGCCGCCACCACCACCTCACTTTCTCTTCATGCACCGCTGTCTCCGGTGAAAGTTTCCGAACTGCCATCATCTTTCTCTTCCCACCATTGTGATAGATCTGTAAAACCAAGTTGAGATTGAAGATCTTGATCTTGTCGTTAACACTGGTGATGATATTACAAATGTCGGAGCCAATCCACCCACCGCGCCACATCTGCTCACCGCTAGAGATGCCGCCGTCCAAGGTTTCCATATCGGAGGACCCCTGTCGCTGCTCTAGCTTCCCATAGCCAATGTTGCCGCTCATGATCCCCAAGTCGGAGGTCTACCGTTATCGATCTATGTTTCTAGCGTGCCCAGTTTTTTCAAATTTTCACGCTTCTGACGCCATCATCTTCCAGGCTGTCGTTTGGAAAGCGGCTGTCTCTTCTATTCAGATTATTTGCCAGTCCGCCGGTGAGTCCTCTCACGTGTTTCCTCCTACTCATCCTTACTATGTGCCTCGTTCAGATCATCTAGGTTTGACTATTTCTTTGAAAATCTCTAAGGGTGATAATTTTAAGGAATGAAGTACTTGTTTGCTTAATGGATTTTTTGCAAAACGTAAGATTTGTTTTCTTGACGGCTCTATTTTTCAACCTTTACCTGATGAACCTTTTATAATGAATGGATCAGTGTGAAAGCTAAAATTGTTGGTTGGATCTTTTAGATTCTTGATCCCTCTATTAGTGCTGTTACTACTTATTGTGCATCTACTAAGGAATTTTGGAATGACCTTAAGCAACGTTTTTCTGTCGGGAATGGTTCACATGTGTGAGATTCGTTCGGCCATTTATACTGGTTATTAGAATGTTCATACTATTTTTGCTTATTATGGGAGGTGTAAGATAATTTAGGATTAATTATTTTCTTACTTGCCAACTCAGAACTGTGTTTGTCCTACTGCTGCAACTGTTATCAAGGACAGTGAGAATGAGGTTGTTCATCTGTTTCTCATTGGTTTCGATGATAGCTATTATACTCTCCAATCTCATATCATGGTGCAAGATCCCTTTCCTTCTATTGGTCCTGTTCCCCCGCTTGCAATTCAGGAGGAGCGTCACAAGCGATGCCACTCTATGCAAAGAGTGTTGAAGATCCCTCCTCAAAATCAGGTTAAAGATCCCTCCTCCTGATCTTTAACCTGATTTTTAGCCTGCTGAAAATGTTGATGTCATTCTACTTGATGGATCTATCTCTACTACCACTCTACACAGAAACTTATACTTTGAAGATATTATTATTTTCCATTTTTTGTTTATTCTAGAATTATGTTGCAACTTGTTATCATTTTCTGAATTAACTGCTGCTTTAAAATATCTATTTTTTCTTACCGAAAAATTGTGTATACTACATGATATCAACACAAGGACGGTGATTGGCACGGGTGATCAGCAAAGTGAGGTTTGTTGGTTGCGCAAAGTGGGTGCTCTACCATCTTTGCCACCGTCCAGATCATTTGCCGCCACTGTGTCTTCATGAGATTTATGGCATCAAGCTTTGGGCATTCATATTCTTTGGAGTTGTCTTCAATCCCATTTATTACTTTAAATCATAGTGATTTGAATAAAACTGCCCCTTGCTCCGTTTATCATCGGGCAAAGCGGTCTAGAGCTAGTTGCCCTTTGAGAAATTCTAAAGCTAATAGTTTATTTGAACTTTTACATTGTGCTATTTAGGGGCCTTATGCCTCAGCATCTTCTAGTGGACATTTTTCTTTTTAACTATAGTTGATGATTATTCCCAATTTTTTGGGGTTTATTTATCACTATCTAAGTCTCATGTACCTGACAAGATGAATAAGTTCTTTGCACTCGTTCAGACATAGTTTCACCATCTAGTTCAACATGTTCGGGCTAAAATGGAACCGAGTTTCTTCCCTCAAGATTTACTTTGTAGAGAAAGGAATTCGGTTTAAGGCTTTCACTGTCTACACTCCTCAGCAGAATGGGTGAGTGGAACAGAAGCATCACCACATCTAAAACGTTGCTCGTGCTCTTTGCTTTTAATCTCATTTTCCCACGGTCTTTTTGGGTGAATGCATTCTTGTTATTTCATACCTAATCCATCCCACTCCAAAAATAGTGTTAAATAACCGTTGCCTCATTAAATTCTGCATGGTCGTACACCAGATTGCAGCCATCGACGTGTGTTCGGTCGTCTGTGCTTTGCTTCTCAACTTCCAAATCCGTGTGATAAGTTTGCATCCCAAAGTTGCAAATGTATCTTTTTGGGGGTATCCGCTTGACAAGAAAGCTTGGCGTGTTTATGAATTGGAGTCTCGCATTGTGTTTGATAGTCAAGACGTGGTGTTAGATGAAGATTGTTTCCCATATGCATGTGTTCTTGATGTGATTACTTTAGTAGATCTGGTGCCATTCCGACTAGGCATAAAACATTGTCTCTACCTTTCTCGATGCCGCAGCCAGCTTCCAGGCAACCGCCAGCTCCGACGTCACTGCCACCAATGTTTGCCCTGCCTCGGCCAGTACCTCTAGCATCACTGCCGACGTCCTCTGGATCTCGTCTGCATATATCTGAGCTGCGGACTGAGCAAAGGTCTTCTATTCCAGAGCCACAATAAGCTCTCCATGGGCCACGACCAAAGCTAAGACCTTTTTCTGGCTTTAAGGATGAGTTATCTCCATCACCACGACCTACTCGTCCACCTAGTACTCGCATTCATTTACCGCAAGTTAAACTTAAGGATTATGTTTGCATTGCTACATGTGCAAGAACCCCTCCTCTCTGTGAACTCATACCCGCGCCTGAGGTATCTTTAGGTACTCGTTACCCAATCGCTGATTATATTTCTTGTAACAATTTTTTGGCTTTACATTTTGGATTTTTAGCTGTAGTATCAGATAGCTAGAACCTTGTTACTTCTTCTGAGGCTTCTCGTCAGTCTCGCTGGCCAGTAGCAATGGCAGATGAGATTGACACACTTGAATGGAACAATACCTGGGTTCTGTCTCCTTTGCCACCTGGTAAACATGATATTGGAAGAAAATGGGTGTTTTAAGCCAATTATAAGTCTGATGGTTTGATCGTGTGTTATAAATCTTGGTTAGTTATTCTTTGGAAACCGTCAGATTGAGGGCACTAATTATACTAAAACCTTTGCTGTAAGTGCCAAAATGAGCTCGTAGTTACGATCTTTATCAGATGGATGTACATAATGTGTTTCTGCATTGAGATCTTGATGAAGAGGTTTATATGCGGCCCCCTCCTGGTTGGATGCTTCTTCCTCCTGGTCTAGTATGTAAGCTTAGAAAATCTCTTTATGGTCTTCATCAGGCGCCCGGAAATTGGTATGCCAAGCTTACTTCCACCCTTCACTTTTTTGTTTTTTCCACAGTAAGGCGGACTACTCCTTGTTTACTTACTTCCATGATGGTGTTTTACCCCATGTTTTGGTTTATTTTGATGATTTGATCATTGATGGATCTTCTGTAACTCTGATGGATAAGTTCAAGAAGTATTTTTGTTCTTTCTTTCATATGAAAGATCTTGGTGTTTTGAAGTGTTTCTTATGGATTGAGATTGCTAGGATACCTGATAGTATGTTGTGTAAACGGAAATATGCTTTTGATATTTTAACAGATAATGGTTTGTTGGTTGCTAATGCTACTCATTCTCTGATAGAATAGCAATATAATTTAGCACACGTAGATGGCCCACCTTATACTGACTTTACGCAATATCGATGACTCGTTGGAAAGCTGATTTACATTACACTCACTCATTCGAAGATTAGTTATTTTGTGCATACTTTGGTACAATTTATGGAGAAGCCGGGTGTGGCACATTCGCAGACCGCATTGTAGGTTTTGCATTATCTGAAGAGTCATTATGGTCATGGTTTGTTTCTATAAGCTAAAAGCTCACTTCAGCTTACTGTATTTTGTGACTTTGATTGGGAACCTTTCCCCCACTACACGTTGTTCATTGACTGGATATTTTGTTATGCTAGGAGTGTCCTCCATTTCATGGAAGACCAAGAAACAACCCACAGTTTTTGGGTCTTCGGCTGAAGTTCAGTATCGTGCTATGGCAATTACTTATTATGACTTACTTTGGCTAAAGTCTCTTCTTTGATATTTGGGCCTTAGACATTCATCACCTATGCGTTTATAATGTGATAGTCAGTTAGCTCTTCATATTGTGGCCAATCCTACGTTTCATCAGGGAATAAAAAATATTGAGATTGACTGTCATTTTGTTCATTTTCGGTCCAGTCTGGTGAAGTTGTCACTCATCATATTTGCACTTCAAGTCAACCTGCAGATTTGTTTACTAAACCTCTTGGACAACAGGCATTTAAGACTCTTCTTGGTAAGTCGGGCATTCGTGATCCTTATATATGCTCCAACTGAGGAGAAGTGTTAAGGAGATTTTTTTTAAAATATTTTGTGTATATCTTGTACCCTAGATATAATCCTTTTCCATTTTTGATTTTGTACATGATGCCTATGTATTGTACCCTTGTACTTTTAATAAAATCAACCATTCATATTTTACAAAGTCAAACCATAGTTGACCTAGCAAGACCAAAAGTCAAACTTTTGGGCATGTATGTCAATTTAAGAAACAATTCAACCCGTTGTTGATCTAATAAGATTAAAGGTCGAACCTTTGGGCATGTATGTAAATTTACAAAAATCAAGCAATGGTTTACCGACATGAGTATTCGGACATTATGGTATTTTTTCAATTTACGAAAGAATTGAAGCTACAACTGATCGAACATGAATAAAGGTCGAACCTCTAAGCATGTATGTCAATTTACGATTGTAGTCAAACCATGGTTGATCTAACAAGACTAAAGGTCAAACCTTTGGTAATTATCTTGATTTATTAAAGAAATGAAGCCATGATTGACCAAACACGAGTAAAGGTTGAACCTTTTGGTACGTATGCCACTTTACTAAAGAAGTCAGACCACAATTGACCTAACAAGTCTTAACATCAAACGATTAGGCATGTATGCCAATTTAAGAAAGAAGAAAAACCAAATTTAACCTAACATGATTAAAGGTATAACCTTTGGGTATGTATGTCAATTTACGAAACAAGTCAAGCCACGATTGACCAAACAGGATTAAAAGTCAAACCTTCAGGCAAATATGTCAATTTATGAAAGAAGTCAAATCATGGTTGACCTAACAAGACTAACGGTTGAACCTTTTTTCATGCATGTCAATTTAAGAAAGAAGTAAAGTCATTATGGACCTAACATAACTAAAGGTCAAACCTTTTAGTATGAATGCCAATTCACAAAAGAAGTCAAGCCATAGTTGACCAAATACAAGTAAAGTTCAAACCTTTTGTTATGCACGTCAATTTACAAAAGAGTTTAAGCCACGGTTGGCGTAAAAAAGTAAAGGTTTAACATTTGGGAAACTATGTCAATTCACAAAAAAACCAAACCACAGTTGACCTTACAAGACTAAAGGTTGAACCTTTGGGCATTTATGTCAATTTACGAAAGAAGTCAAGCCACGATTGACTTAACAAGACTAAAGTTTGACCCTTTTGGTTTATATGTCAATTTGCAAAATAAGTTAAGCCACAATTGACCAAACTCGAGTAAGGGTCTAACCTTTTTGATTATATGTCAATTTAGGAATGAAGTCAAGACACGATTGATCTAACACGAGTAAAAGTCGAACCTTTGGGTAGGTATGTCAATTTAATATAGAAGTAAAACAACAGTTGACCTATCAAAACCTTTAGGCATGTATATGAATTTAAGAACAAAGTTAGGTTACTGTTGACTAAACACGTGTAATGGTCGAACCATTCAGCATGTATGTTAATAATTCAAACCGCAGTTGACCTAACAGGACTAAAGATCAAACATATAAGCATATGTATCAATTTTTGAAAAAGTCTCATCCGTACTTTGCGGGATCGTTAAAAGTGTCAAACTTTTAAATGTGATAGGATTAACCCGCGGAGCACTTCACAAAGATAGAATTTGTATTGTTTCTCTCTTACTGATTACCAACTACCAACGATTAGCTAGTGGCAGGTCTAGGGTCGTCCACAGAGATTCTAGGATTCAAAGGCAAACTACGCAAGACTTACAATCGAATGTCACTCCGATTGTGTGTTGGGAATGGCTGGTGTCGCAAACTTGGCTTTAGGGGGGCATGTCTACAAACTACTGAGCATGCAAAATAAGGGAATAAACTATATTAATCTAAGACTTGAGGATATTTGCGTAACATGACCGGTATATGATTTTGATCTTAGATTCTATCTTATAC
>JAUOBV010117220.1:0-12840 GCA_032360425.1 Rubia occidens | reverse complement strand
ATTATGTTAGATTGGATGGTTGAGATTTGGTGTTAAAATAGGTGTACAAATAAGGGTGTTAATTGAACTCTTCCCTAGTTTAATTATTGCTAGATAGTTGTTGAGTTAGATGTCAATTCCACTTATTGTAATTGTTGCTAGGCTTTTTCCAGTACCTATGAATGATATGTTCAAAAAAAATTGATGTCATGTTTTAGTATTTTTATTTCACATTCATCTACTCTTCGTCTCATTTCAAACTATAATTCAACTAGTCATTTAGTCAAAACTTCATAAGTTTGACCATAAAATTGAACTGGTCTTTATTTGCTATAACATATATTTTCAAAATAACATTTTTTCACAAGTTTTAGTTATTCTCAATAATAGATATTAAGGTCAAACATTTTTTAAGTCAATTGTTAAAAGTTAAAGTGTGAGATTGAAATGGGACAGGAGGAGTATTTTAATTTGCTGTGCATTTTAATATATTTTTTATGTTTAACTATTTTAATTTGATGTTTATTTTTATCAAACTAATCTGATGTATAATTTTTCTCACGTGTTTTATTTATTATTTTAACTATTCTACTTCGATGTTATGTTTTCGTATTTTTATTTGATGATTATTTATTTTAATTTGATGTGTTTTTAGTATTTATTTTATATTTAATTATTATTTTGATGAATAATTTTAGTATTTTAAACTATGTTTGACAATTTTAATTTTGATATGTATTCACTTTTTCTATTTGATGTTCAAATATTAAAACTGATGTGTATTCCATTATTCTGTTTAATTCTCAATTTATTACTATTCAAAAATTGATATATTAGGATTTACATTTGACATCGTAATAAATTTAAGAGTCCGTCTTTTGAAAAACAGTCTTTCCATAAGTCATGGAACGACCAAACTTTAAAGTGTAAATTAAAAGAAATAAAGATAAAAATTTTGGGTTGCATGAATCGGGTTATAAACTTTATAACTACTACACGTTGCATGATAAAATTTTAATATTGCAACTAAGACCTTTTACCTTTTATTATTCTAATTAAACCATGTCTTTCCATAAGTTTATGGAAAGACCGTCTTTCCCAAGGCTTTGCCTAAATTTAAATTAAATTTTTTTGTATGTGTTGATTAATCCATGAAAATTGGCTCAAAAGAATTCCTTATGGCTCAACAATGTAAAAATATGGTTCAACCCTTGGTTCAGGCCAACCCGGATTCACCCCAACGCACCACCTTCTTAGGCGCTGTACCGTCTTCTTCGACACACAAATCATAAGCCTTTGTCGATGACTATTTAGAGCTTACATCCGAATATTCAGAGCCTAAATCTTAGTATAAACCCGCCACCGATGTTAAACTGACTTCATTCAATCGAACAAATCCTCAGTTGATCGAAAAATGGAAGCGATAACCGGAAAATGGAAGTGAAATCCAATAGTAGTCGACCGAAAAGTGGAAGCAAAATCTAATCTCATTCGACGATATAAACCCAATTTCAGTCGACCTATTCCATAAGACAGGGAAGACAACTGAAACACGAAGAATTGACAGTCAAAATAGGATGGCGGTCGATCGATATCCACTACCGGAAAATAGGCACATTAGCAAGGTATTCATTGTTGGCAGCGCAATACTGGTGTTATAGATAACATATGCACTGATTTGAGGATAATAAACCAAAATAATAATGCATATGAATATATTCGGCACCGGTTCTCAGATTACCGGTGCCACATACTGGTGCCTAAGAAGAAAATGTGTTTGGTTGAGTAATTTTTCAGAACCAGTATTGGGATAAATGACATATACCGATGTTATTACCGGTGCCTATGACATGGAATAGTAATTTTGCAGAGTAAAATTTAGTGCAAAATAGCTAGCATTGTTATCGGGGATAATATATCAATGCTAGAACTGCATTTATTGAAATTCTAAGTAACCAACTCTAAATTACTCTAAAACATGTACAAACGCTTTCCACAATTTCACCAAAAAATTTATCTATTTAATATTTCTATATTTTGGAAACAATAACAAAAAGCATATATTTTGGAGCAATGGATGATAGGGTAACACAATTTTGGGCCATGGTGTCATTTTCCTACACTATGTAGAAGTAATCAATGTTGACTTTAGAGGCCCTTTCGTTCACTCATACATGCCCAAATCGCAAAATCACAATCGTATATTATTGAATTGAATTTTGGTGTTGCCAATTTCGTGATTCGACAACTCCAACTTTCTTGGAGGGACCTAAGTGCAAAATGTAAAAACTTTACTCATAACTCGAAATTCAAATCTTCTCAAACGTGATGCTACCCTATACACTCCCGGTATATTTTCTAAGTCCTTCAATAATATTTATCAATAATCGAGCAATAGAACTTATCCGTAATCATTTCCGATTTCCCTTTATTACTTCTAAGTAATAAACTCTAAGTTACTCTAAAACATGTACTAGCGCTTTCCAACATCTCGGCAAAAAAAATTATTTTTTAATATTTCTATATTTTGGCAAGAATAACAAAAATCATATATTTTTGAGCAATGGATGACAGGGTAACACAATTTTGGGTCATAGTGTAATTTTTCAAGATGTGCGGAAGTAATCAATGTTGTCTTTAGAGACCCTTTCGTTCACACATACATGTCCAAGTCGCAAATTCGCAATTGTGTATTATTTAATTACATTTTGGTGTTACCAATTTCATGATTCGACAACTCCAACTTTCTTGGAGGGACCTAAGTGTAAAAAGAAAAACTTTACTCGTAACTCCAAATTGAAATCAACTCGAACGTGATGCTATCCTATACACCTCCATTGTATTTTCCAAGTGCGTAACAAAATATTTATCAAATAAATGGCCCAAGACTTATTATTGTAGACGTCTCTTTAAAAAATTTGTGATAGAAAAAATACCAACAATCGGGCACAAGAACATATCCATAATTCTTTCCGATTTTCCTTTCTTACTTCTAAGTAATCAAATGCTAGTTACTCTAGAACATGTACTAACATTTTCCAATATTTCACCAAAATATTTATTTTCTATTTATATATTTATGCAAGAATAACAAAATCATTTATTTTTTAGAAAAGGATAGTGTCATAACAAATTTTTGGGCTATAGCGTAATTTTCTATGAATATGTTAGAGGCGCACGCTTTCAGTTGACCCATTGTAGCCCAAATTTTGAACACGCAATTGTTTCTTATTTAATTGTGTATTGGTATCTTTAATTTTGTGGTTTGCCACCTCTAAATTTTTTCCATGGACCTAATAGTAAAAATTATAAATTTAATAAAAATATCAAATAGTACTAGCACCGGCATTGTTTTTCATTCACACCGGTGCTGCGTTATGGAGGAAAAATGAATTTTCCAAATGTTTATTCAAAATTTTGGAGGGATTGTTCAAAAGTTTGAAATATTGGACTTAGCACCAGTATGAGTTACTTAGGCAGCGGTATTTGTACCGGTGCTACATACTTAGAATTTTTTTTCATGTTTGCCCTCGGTCCAAAATATAATAGATGTACCCCATTTAAAACAACTCTAAGCAGCTCATTTTCATACACATAAGCACAGGTATGAGCCACTTGGGCACCGGTATTTGCACCAGTGCTACATACTTAGAAAAAATCTCCAGGCCTTGATCTCGGGTTCCAAAAAGAAAGAAAAACCATGTACATAAGCACTGGTATTGTCCCATTCATCTGAACCATTAATTTCTTTTGTTCATTTAATCTCAACCGCTAATTTTCAACCATTAAAACTTATTGCTATATAAATAAAATTGAAAACCCTAATTCTATTCCTACCTTATCATCGCTTCCACCCTTCACCACCGTACATTCTCTCTGCCTCCACCGCCAGCCCCTGGCGACCTCCACCCCCCGGAAACTTCCATCTCTACCCACCCCGCCTTCTTCGTCTTTGCCGTTGATTGATTTCTCTACGACATCATCTTCGTCTTCAGTGTGTTTCCTCCTCTGGTACCCTTCTTTCATCTCGTGCATCCGCCGATAAGAAATTTGTCCTCCTCGCTGCAACGCCGGAGCAGCTATGACTGGCGCTAGGCCGATCCCTCTTCTTCTACCCCCTGACCCGTGAATGGAGCCTCCCCCACCCTTCTACAATACTTACCTTACATTTGGATCCAAAATCTCTTGAGCAAAGGGTTTTAAGCTATTGTGATCCCTTTTCAAGAAGCAAAAAAAGTTAAATACTGCAATCCTTTTTTAAAAAATCATTTATTATTTTTGTGTCATCAGATTAATATGATCGAAACATGGTTATTCAAGCTGGAGAAACTTCTACATTTGAGTGTCTAGTAGTTTGTGTCTGCTGATTATGCATAATCTGAGTTAGCTTGTGACTATTTTTTAGAACTTGATTTGAGGAGTAAAATACAAATGCTGCTGGATTTTCAGGACCTAAGAAGTTAAATTGTATTATCGTTTTCTAATTGAAAGCAGTTCGGTATGGGATTGTGTAAAACTTAGTTGGTATACTCCCTCTGTCCCACTTTAAAGTTCCTAATTTGACTTTTAGGAGTCAACTGCATCAACTTTTAAATACTATTTTTTTGTGTATGTAAAAAAATTCTGGTTAATAATCTTACACATATATTAAGAGAATTTAATGGTTAAATTTTTTTTAGTTTGACTTCAGAAAGTCAAATTCGGAACTTAATAGTGGAACAGATTGAGTATGTAATAGTTTTGAGCCTGAAGTTTAGACTACATTAAAACTCAGCCTAATGTTTAGAACTGTCTGTAAATTGTGCTTCTATCTGCTTCCTTGAACCGGGTTGATAATGAAATTCATTTGATTTATCATTTTCTTAGGAAATTACCTCATTATTTGGGATGGGAAATTCATGTGGTATTGAATTTGAAGTGGAAACTAATAGATTTTTGGAATGCCTATTTGTTGCACTCAACCACTATATTTAGGTATCCGCAGTTTCTTCTCCTCTTGCTCTCAAAGTACTTGGAGATCAATTCCCCAGGTAGTTGCATTACTCATTAAATTGTTCACACACTAAAAAATTGCACCCGACATGCTCTTTATGCTGACTTTTGTTATATCCATGCTTCATATGTATGCTAATGATAAATCACATCAATTATTCTGAGGTTGATAATTTTAGCTTTCTCTTGCTCATGATATAACTTGTAATTTGTTCATGGTTAAATGGCTAATGATAAATCTCAATGGAAGATGGTATGACCCCCTAATGTCTTTGTGCAGTTGACTCTAAAGACAAGTCAAATGCTCGAGCAAACAAAGTTGAGTGAACTTCGTTCCAACATTGCATAGAAATCTCCTTGTGCTAGAATTGTTAAATTGGTGTAGAAAGTCGAGTGCCTTTGTAGTTCTGGCCTCGGTTGAAAGCACTTTTTATATTAGTGTATATTGACAAGAGTTAGTTTTAAATACCTATGTTTAATAATACTTTTGAGTGTTCATTTAATTCAATTCACGTTTTTTCTTATATTTTAGTGTATTTTTTGTATTCTGATAAATATTTTGATTTCTATTTTTTAAAATTAAAAACGAGCACCGGTAAAGATCAAAAGAGCATAGGCACCGGTATTTTGACCGCATTGAATATAGGTGCCTAAGTATAGTGGTGTTGTAACATAGGTTTCCAGAATAATTAGCACCGGTACACTTTTATTTGCACCGGTAACACATACCGGTGCTAAGTATTTTTTAGCACCTATATGGTATACCGGTGCCTATAATCCCCATGGTACACCACTATACTTACGCACCGGTATTTCAAAGGATCAAAATACCGATGCAATTGCAGGTCCTGCAGTAGTGATCGACGAAAAACCGATTACAATCAATCAAAATGCGAAGAACCAGTAAAATAATGGCAATGAAATTGAATCCGATGAAACACGAGGAAGTCGTTGGCGAGTCTCCGATCGGATGTCGGTGAAGACAAGCGGGATTTTCTTTCTTTTTCAAAAAATTCGAAATGAATCCCAATACTTATTTGCAGTTTTAATTTGAACCCCAAATTCAAAATAATAGCCTTTTGACCCCCCAAGTTTTAAAAGGTCCTATTCCATATTTTCACTATTTATATTTTGTCCCTAGACTTATCGTAAGACGGCCTCGTAGGATAAGAACTAATAATTAGATAGAGACATAAACAATTTAGAAGGTAATCTTGCACGTTACGATACAAAAGAGACTAAAAATACCTTGTTGCCAAATAAATGGAATTGAAATGGTAATGTTTCTTAACAAACATATGTAATTTACCAAATTATGAAACAAACGAAATGAGAAATACCATAGCCAACCCCAAGGGCTTTTCCAACCTAGGGTAGCTGAGTTTGATTGCTGGGATTCTATTGGACCTTTTAGTTACGATCGATGATTAATATTCCTTTTACCAAAATGTTTTAAACAAACAAATTCTGTTAGAGTGCAAATTTTACTTTATGGAGCAGCTATTAATTCACAAGGTTCATGCATGGTTACATGATAGGTAAACAAACTAATTAAGGTTAGTGTCAAAGTGTTGTTGTAGATGCTAATAATACTAAGACTTATTGTGACACATTTACAAGTATATATTGCCTTAGGTGATATTGCGTTAGATCTAACGTGACACTTTTAAATTTTAGATGATATTTTTCAAAGGTTTAAATAACACTTTATAAGCTATTGTAACATTCTAATAAGTGTTCTAAAAAGGTGTTACGATAACTCTAATTTGTAAGTTGGAACAATGTATTTTGGCGAAACATGCAAAAATGTTCAGATGAATTTACATATGTGGTAAGATAATAAGGTTAATGCACTTATCATCAATTACTACAAATTAGTGGGAATATTTGTGTTGTGAATTTATGCAAGAAACTAGCCAGAATGTTTATTCTTGAGCAATCCAATAGTTATGATATATGTAAAATGGCTAAAATGATACCATTTAAAGTAGTGACCAATTACTAATATAGTAATACTTAATTAGACAATTTTCTTCTGTACTTTTGATAGCTTATAAGAAAGAATCTCTATTAAAAAGGCGATCACTGCTCGCCCTCAGCAGACCATACTGCACCGACACCACAGCCATCATATGAGAGGTAAATCACGGTAGCCCAGCATCAGGACCAATGAGCCGTTCCCACTCGGCCCATACCAGAGATGCTTGCCAAGCAAGACACCCCCACACGGCGGTACCGAGTTTCGAACTTGGGTTGATCATCCCAAATCCCACTTTCCAACCACTGGGGTACACCCGTGGGTGTAGAGATCACTCTTGTGATACGTCTTTTCCCTCAATATTAAATCTCTATCAAATTGTTTTTAAAAAATCAATATATTTGTCAACTCTTGCCATCTTAAGACGAGGTGGTCACTGAATGAATTCGATCACCCAGTTTCCTTTTGAAAAGGGGAAAAAAAGGAAAATGGAATAAAGTCCGTCCAATTGCATGTACTTCATGGGCCAAATTGCCATTATTTTGGAAGTGAAAGAATAGGGGTGTGTGACCCATATCACATTTTTACTGATTGAAAATATATAATATAAATCCATTTTAATCTTTTTTATCTCCTTATTTATCGAAAAAAATTTAGATTGACTAACGGTTGGACTAATTATGAAAATGTTTATTTTAATGACTTTTAGGTCAAATTATAATTATTTATACATTGCAATACATTTTAAAAGTTTTTAAAAGTTATGGAAACTTTGTTGCAATAAATAAAAACAAAGATCACATCACCGCATTAGTTATATCAATTATAAAAATAACCTCATCTAATGGTTAGTCGGTCTAAAATGTGACTTTGTGATTTATATATATGATTTTATATTACTTTTTCAAAATTATTTTTTAATAAAATTAATTACAATAAACTATATATTTCATTCTCTATAAATAGAGACCAATTTTATCATAGTTCAATGCATAATTCGATATTTCTCTTCTCCCTACTTCAAAAAAAAAATCTCCACTTTTGTAATTAGTGTTAATCCTTTGTCAATAGGATTAATACTATAAGGGTATAATGCTAGAATAGACATTTTCATGTAATTATAATTCATATAAAAACAGTGACATGGCTACCAGCCAGTTGGGTAAGCCGCAATTGGGTAACCAATAAAAACACAATATTTCTATTTAGGTTGTAATATATTTATTTTAGGATCCATCAAAAGTGGAAAACATGCCCAACCAAACACCTTTAAAAAGGCCACAAGACAACGAACAATGAAATAATTTCTAAAAAGGTGAAACACCCCCCCCCAGAACTGAGAAATCAAGCAATTTAATGGTAAATACCACTTGAAAACGGCATCAACCCAAAAATGAGCATACAAGTCAGATTGAATTAGCATGGTATGAGCCATTTTAATAATATAACTAAGTTTACGCTCATCAACCCCATTTTGAGTTTGGACAAGATTTTGGAAAAATTATTCTTGATTTTTAAAAATGTTGAGTGAGAGTAGAATTATCAAATTCCTATCCACCGTCACTTTCAAAAATTTATTTTTGCAATTAAAAATATTTTCAACCATGCTTTGAAATTCAAAAATTGCAACTAAAATTCTGATTTTCTATGCAAAGGATATGAAAGATCTGGGGGATCTCCATTATTTTCTAGGTATTCAAGTGTCGCGTACTCATTCTGGCATGTTTTTGTCCAAACAAAAATATGTGCCTGATTTACTAAAGAAATATCATCTTCATACTGGTAAAAATCTGTATGCACACCATGTATTTCTAAATTTATGGTGTCATGTTGAAATGGACCTTCTTGATGGTCCTATGGAATATCGTAGTATGGTTGGTACTTTGCAATATTTTATTATGACTCGTTCAGATATTGCTTATGTTGTAAGTATGGTTTCTTAGTTTATGAATGTTTTTTTGAACCATCGAAACCAATGAATACCTGTTTCACTGTGGGTACAATATCCCCCGAGGTCCTACAACACTCCATCATTGCCAAGCTGTTGGGATTACTGCTAATCACCTCAGTACAAGATTGTGGGATCAGTCTAAAAGAATTGGCATGATTCCCATCAATCATCTCTAACGCCTTATGTTTTTCCCCTAATCAGCTGATGGCGATTAGGCTGCACTCCCAAGGTCCGCAAATGGTCCAATAAAACCTTATTTGACACATTCCTGTCAGCCTTCAACAAACCCTGGGTTTTGTTGGCTACCCAAATCTGTGAAGCTCGTACCTTCCCATCCATTCGACAAGTGTGTTCACCTTCAAGTATTTTAATACCGAATGTGTAACCATCAGGCAAGGTCAAGCTATGCATCCTCTAAGTGCAATTTTCTTCCTTGCACACCACTGTCAATCTTTTGTTATCCCCCTTCAAATGAATAAATATGAACCCCTCCAGAATAGACATTTCGATCAGGGCCTCCTTGAAGCCATGTCGGGTTTGGAAGATCATACCCTTCTTCAAATTGATCTTCCCCCCTTCTTCATCTCAAACAAGTCACGGTTTAAACACTTTCTTAAAGGATTATAATCCCCTCCATTGTCCAAATCATTCTCAAATTCTCTATCTGTATCATTGTCCATGTCATGCTTGTCACCTTCACTACCTACCTTGCTGCCTTCTTCAGTGTACATATTAATCCAATCATCGACTTCGTCCGATGAGTCCTCCACTTCCTCATCCTCTTCGTACAATGCATCATCGTTGTTGTCTTCATCCGAACCTATTCCATGCAAGTCCAAACCATTAACATCTCTCTGTGTTGCAGCCCTAGAGCTCATCCAAACATTCTTAACCTTTTTCCTATTCACCTTTTTCAGCTTGCTGCTCTCACCAACAGCCCCAACGGACTCCCCACTAGCTACAGCCTTTGAAGCCACTGCCTCCCCCCACCGTCCACAACCTCACCGAATACATCAATGGCATTAAAACCCTTACATAATTTAAACATATTCTACACCTCACCCTCTGTTCCCAACTCCTTCATACCCATCTTCCCCGGCCCCTTGAATTTAAATGTCAACTCCATCTTCTTCCATGCTTCGACACCCGCCATGAACATTTCCATAAAATCATACTTCAGCACCACTAGAGAATACATATCTGGATCGATTCCCTCCAAAACCTTCCAACTACCTTTGTAGTGTAGCTTCAGGATGTAAATAGGATCATACTGTTCCTGCAACAATGAATAAGCCACAAAAAAGGTCTGAGTCCATCTTACACACGAAATCTTTGAAGCACCGGGGAAAATAACATAACTTTTTTTTTATAAATTAAACCACCATTGGTGGGAGGATATTTATTAGGCTCCTCAAACCCTAAAAAGATTATTTCCTCAAAGGGAAGCAATTTGTGAGATTACAGAATAAGATGAAAACCTAATCTGTATCTGAAACGCGGTAACACGCTATAGCTACATCTAAAAAGGGCGATGAAATACATCTGAAGAACCTACAGTCTAATGCCCTAGAGCATCTAACTATCCAGCAGGTAAAACATCTATAACTTGCATCAACCAGAACTGTAATGTCCTAAACAACCGAAATCTACCAGTCTAATTCCGTTCACAGAGACGCCTAGAGTAATTCGTCAAGACTACTCCGACTTGGATTTCTCCTATACTGTTACAAGAGTAGAGACTAGAAGCCTAAGGGGTTTTCCATCTG
Organism: Rubia occidens; assembly: GCA_032360425.1. Lineage (NCBI taxonomy): Eukaryota > Viridiplantae > Streptophyta > Magnoliopsida > Gentianales > Rubiaceae > Rubia > Rubia occidens. Next base: position 2,174 of record JAUOBV010117220.1, on the reverse strand, counting down.
GCCAACTAATCCAGTTACAGGGGAAAACAAACAGATAGGCATAAAATACTTGATAAATTAGTCCAGATAGTTACGCAAAAAATCCCAATTTAAGCACATATTCCATCTGACATGAAATAAAAAAAGAAACAGAACCCAAACTCAGAAACCACCCATAGCGTCTCCTGGAGGCGGCGGCGGATGGAGGCGGCACGGCGGCGCGTGCCGGTTGACGCGCCGGTGGAGCTGCGTCGGAAGGCCGAGCGTGTGGCCGGCGAAGCGCATATGCGCGATGAGACGCCAGTTAGTTCACCCAGCGACGGACTCCTGGTGCGTGGCGGCGAGTGGCTGGCCGTAGCTGGTAAAAATTGGCCCTTTGTGGCCGGATCTTTCCAAGGAACCTGGATCGGGTCGTAGCCCTTGCATTTCCGACGAGCTTTCTCGTGTTTCTCCGAGTTTTCTTGCATTTCCGACGAGCTTTCTCGTGTTTCTCCTAGTTTTCTTGCATTTCCGCGAGCTTCCGGCGAGCTTTGTAGCGTTTCCGGCGAGCTTACCTGCAAAAATGGTCGGAGAAAAGAGAAAGAAAACCGTAACTTGTCGGGCCGAGTGTTGGATTCAGGCTTGGGGAAGAGAAAAGGGGTGGCTGGTTACTGATTAAAGGTTGGGGGTGGAAGGGGTGGCCGACCGGCGAGGAGCCACCCCTCCGGGAAAAGTGGATCTGGGTCTGTGCTGCTTTAGAGAGAAGGCAGAGCAGTTGCTGCTGAGTTATATTTGCACTTTTGAATGTAGATCGTGGGTATATATAAAGCATTTTTTAAAAACTAAGTATTATATTAGTAATAAGAACTAGGGGTTATCTAAGTATTTCTCCCTGCTTTTCTCATTGTCATTCTATCTGCTGTTTTTATATTATTTATTTTTAAAAACCAAGTCGCTCGTGAATTATATACTCCCTCTGGTTTTCTAATATTAACTCTATTTGACTGTACAAATTTTCAAGGCATTTTTGACCATTAATAACTTTAATTGCATACAATAATGCACGTCATGTTGGGTGTTTTTGAATTCCCTGTAACATGTAATTTTTAAAAAGTAAATTTTTTTAATCTGTTTTTGTATGAAATGAAAGTTATAGGTGATCAAACATATTTTGAAAAAATGTATAAAAAAAATAGATGACATAAATAAGAGATCGGATGGAGTATTTAATGACCAATATTTTTTTAAAAAAAAACTATTGAGACAAAAATGACAATATTTTACATCAACCAGCGGTTCATGACTTTCACAGGTAGAGGTAGTTAATAAATTCAAGAGTGGTGTTATTTCCTTTTGTGATAGAACAATTAGTATAATTGACACATAGCTTATTTATCAACTAAATTGTATTATTGAGTGATTATATAGTTTATAATTTTTATTTTCGAGTCTTTGAAAAAAAAATGAAATTAATGCTATAACATTTCCAAGAAGTTTTTAGACTTCGGAAGATATTCACTTCGAGTCTTCTATTATTTATTTTTTTGAAATGCACTTCGAGTCTTCTATTATGTCTAGTGATGTCAGTGTCTGACCCAAATCGAAAGCCTGACATGCACCGAAACGACCGATTCAACCCGAAAACCAATTTAATCCAAGAGATTTCAACCCGAATCTAAGCCGACACGACCAAACTTCAACCCGAATCTAAACCGACACGACCAAACTTCAACCCAAAACCTGATTATAATCCGAGAAATATTGACTCGACACGACCGAATTCAACTCGAAAGCAATTCCGACCTGAGAGCTATCAACCCGAACCCGATACAACCAGACTCAACCCAAACCCGACACGACCAGACTCAACCTGAACCCGAACCCAACTCGACCAGACTCAACCTGAACCGAACCCAACTCGACCATACTCAACCCGAACACGATTCAACCCGAACATGAGTCAACCCGAATACTATTCAACCCGATAGATCAACTATATAACCCTACATGTAATCAACTCAAAATACTTTTGATTTTTTTCATTGACCCATTTAGTAATGATAAAAAAAATCATCCAGCTCAATAGATAACCGATATAAAGTAAAAGTTAATATTTTTATAATTAAACAATTAATTGATAACCTGAAATTTTCATATGCATGAACCCAAAAGTTAATATCTTAAGCATACATAGTTGCAATATTCAAACATGTTTC
>JAUOBV010117116.1:0-12841 GCA_032360425.1 Rubia occidens | reverse complement strand
AACAACAGGTAAGGACAATGATTTAACCAAAAGATTAGACATAGTATTAGCACAAGATCCACCATCAATGATCATCAAAAAGTTTGTATCTTTCACAAGGCAACGAGTATGAAAAATATTCATTCTGTGTACCTGTGTCTCAGCAACCTGCAAGTTCTGTACTCTCAAAGTCACATAGTTACCTTGTGTCTCGGGGCTTTGTTCACCGTGATCATATATGATGATTTCCTCATCAACTTTCTCCTCTTCATCGCCAAATTCCTCAAGAGGAGACATGTCGGCGTACTCATCTTCGTCTTCTTCTTCAATGGTGGTTAATATTCTTTCTTTAGGACAATTGTGACTAACATGGCCCCTCTCTTTACAATGGAAACTGACAGGATTGTTAATCACAATCGAATTAGAAGACGTTGCTGGGGACTTTCCTGAACTTCTCGATGATTGTTGGCTAGACATTTGAGGAGCTGGATTCCGGTCATTAGAGAATGTTGGATTGGAGTAGACTTGAGTGGAACCTCGGCCGCCCATAGGGTAACTTCAGACACCCAAGGATCCCTTCCTCGGCCAGAGCTTTGACTCCAGGAGTCAAACCCTGAACGTCGACTCGTAACTCCAAATTGAGGTCTCATTGGCCGCAAGGCATTTTCTACTACTCTTGCCTTCATCAATCAATCATCCATAGAGATTAGTGTTGTAGACGAACATGCGTCTGAATATTCTCTCTCAATCCTTCTACGAAACGATTCTTGATGTACGCGTCATCTTCCCTCATTCCAACCCTTCTCATGGTCAGTTCCAAATCTTGCCAAAACTCATCGACCATGCGAGAACCTTGTTTTATATTCACCAGATCAAGAAGGTCGGTGGAATGTGATATGCACGAAGCACGGTCTTTAGCCTCTCCCAAGTGGCTATCGGTTTCTTTCCGGCATAATATATTTTCTCTTTAATATTCTTCCACCACTCCGCAGCATAATGAGAGAATGAATACTGCGTCACCTTAACTTTCTCTTTCTCCCGGTAATTATTTAGATCAAAAAGATTCTCGATCTATCTCTCCCCATCTAGATACTTCCGTGGATTGTGCTGACCGTCAAATCTAGGGATTTCATACCTCAACCCCTTAGCTTCTCGGCCTGAATCCAAATCTGTCCCTGAGTCTTTACTGTGATGGGATCGATGTCTTCGGGAAGAATGTTTTCGGGATGAACCGTGACGCGACCTTCTCTCTAAATCATGAAACTCACCCTCCTCTTCATAAATGGTCTCGGGTTCATCATGTCTTCTGGCCATGGACTGAGTAGTGGGTTGCACCTCTGCTGCAACTGTACGGCCCAATCTCTGTAGTTCGCTGATCACCATGTTAATGGTTGCAACGAAGTGACCTGGATCAATTGGTTCATTTTGTTTGAACCGGTGTCCATCCAAACTATCCGGAGCCTCATCTTGTGTAGGATTAGCACGCCTACCATAGCGGGACGTGTTGGTGAGAGGCAAATTGGGATCGATGCTTGGATCATCATCCGCCATTTTGTTTACCAGCTAAGACTAACAAACGATTAAAATTAAATGTCCCCCCTGCCCTTTGCTTGGTAAGATCCCTCACCAAGTGTATATCTCTCACAACTCACAAGGCTAAGGCTTCTATGATGTTTATGACGAGGTGTGATGAACTTGGGATCAAGCCTAAGTATATGTTACTCCACTCATTGTATACCGTGACATACAGTGGTAAGTAGAAGGACAATATTATTACCTTTGCTAGTAGAGAAAAAAAAAAGGCTTTCACCATTCCTTCCAACTCGTCAGGAAGGAGAGATAAGGATAGATGGCTTACCTTCAACTGCACATGGTATAAGGTCTCCAGGTAGAATCAGGGCGTAGTGGTCGAGTCCTTAAAGGGAAAGAAATATGTCTGCCCTAGTGATCTCGAGGATGCCAAGAGGCACCTTTCGGCCACATCCGTCCATTAGAACATCCTTCTCATTGAAAGTTTTGTTTGGTCGCCTCAATATATGATACAAATGTTTACCTACAGTTAGAACAGAGGAAATTGATAAAACTTCAACGTCTAGCCCTCAAGAATGGTCTTGAAAAGAGAAATAAACAAAGAGGCTTATTAAGGAGAGGGACATCTCTCTACCTATTTCTAAACAAATCATTCGAGAACCGCCTCTCTGGATTAATTATGCAAATTCTAAATCATCAAAATAATTTGAAGGTGTCTTACTTGTAATTTTATTACTTTGCATAATTTCTTCATTTTTCAATTTATAATCCTCTATATTTTTCCTTTCTAGTGGGTCTTAGTGGAGATTTATGGAAGGTCCAAAACCAAAAATTCAATCCCAACAATCTTTCTCCAAATCCCAATAATTTTCCTCATGTTCCCTAGAACTCCCTTCTGCATAGTAGAGAGGCTTATTTACCTAAGGATAAGCCCAAGCAGAAAGGACTTGAAAGGCCTTCTTCAAGCGAGCTGTCTAAGGAGGGGAAGAATTATCAAACAGCTTCCCATACTTTTATCACCCTTTGATCGTCCTCAATTTCTTTTGTGCCTAACACGACAACCCTTGGTGATTCAATTAAGGACCCCGAGGCTTGTTCACATCCTCGAAACTTTACTTTTATATTTCACCTTTTATCTAGTATTCTTTATCTTTCCCCTTTATGCATCAGGCATCTCAACCTTTATCTTCCATCTAATCGATGCTAAGTGCCAAACAAGGGGAAAATTATAGAAAAGAAATCTCAAGCCTTGACAAGAAGGTTCATCAACAAGGCTCTGAGCTGATTAAGGTGAAAAAAGAGCTCAAGAAAGCTTAGGAAAATAATAAGGACCTAAATTGCTTAAAGGGGGAGCTAGCGAAAGCTCGAAAGAGAATCGAGTTTCTTAAAGGTAACAATAGGAAGTTTATACTTTAACAAGAGGATCCGAAGAAAGATCGAAGTCCTGAAACCCAGTTTTATTCGAGGTCTTCAAAGATAAGTTGATGAAAATTCAATACTTCCATGGCTTCATCTTTGATCTTTTTCAAATAGCCCAAGATCTTGGTTACCACTGCTTTATTTAGAATACGATATTACCTTCATTCTCCGAGTATCTTCCAGCTAAGAAAGTCGAACACCTAAGGTCTTTCCTAAGGCCTAATGCTGGTAAAATTTTAAGAAAGAAATGGGAGGAAAGTATCAAGAATGGAATCCTCCAAACTACTCTCCTGGACTTCTTGAAGTCTTCAAAGAGGTTTTATATTTCCGAGGAGATCTACAATGAAACTGCTGAGGCAAATGAGCACCAGGTAGCTGAGGCTGAGGTAACCATGGCCAATACTTTCAGAGGCGAATCTAAAGTGGAAAAGAATGTAAAATTTTCCCTTGCAGCCTCCTTATGTACTCTTTCTTATATGTGAAGAATTACTTTACCCTCTTCTCTCTTTTAATTCAATTATTTTCTTATCTTCGAAGTGCCACGCACTGAAGATAGAATAAAGAATGCTTGTCCAGAGCTTTCCAAAACTAAAAAAAGAGTTGAATAACACCAGGTGGAGCGTGATGAAGATGATGCTAGATTTGGCCAATTAAAGTGAGGAATTAAATTCTTGATGTGATAGTAGTCATCCCTCGATGCAAAGGTTTTAAAAGATCTCAATAAAAAAAATGTAGAATTGGATTCCTGGAGAAGTGGTGAGCATCATACACTTTAAGATCTTATAAGGCACCTAAATGAAAGGAAGTTTAATAGGATTGTGACCATGCCCCTCAAAGTAGTTGATAACTGCAATTCTGGTCAGAGAAGCTATCAAGATATTATTCACCAAATAATTTCCTAGTTTGGGTCAATTGCCCAATGTCTTGCAGATGCTTACATGTTGTGAATAATTCAATCTTGCCACGATCTTGGTCGAATTGAATCTTATAAGTTCAAGGCTTAAGTGGGAGAGGTAGTGCAGCTGTATGAAATGGTTCTCAATGAGAATAGCAAATTGAACGAGGCTTTATCCGAAAACACTAAAGTCGTGGATGAAAATTCCTCTCTGGTTGAGTCTTTAGCATCCAAAAACTCTTGACTCGTAGCAAAAAACAAGGAGCTACATTCTACTCTAAAAGTCTACGTTGCGAGCCTTTAAGCTCATGGATTGTACCATGGTGTTATCCATAAAAGGCTTATCACAAATATTTCCAAGTTTTTATTTAAGGCAGGCCATAACTAGGTTATTAATCGGAAGGTGTTTACCTAAGAGACTCGTTGCGAAAAAAAGTAGCTTATGAAGCTAAATCAGAGTGGCTTAAAGATTTCCCTCAAGTACGCACTCGAATGGGAGGTTCGAGGGCTTTGTCTTCCCCCATCTCAAATTAAAAAAAATGCCAGTGGTCATAAGTGTTCGATTTCTCATACATCTAAAAATGCGGGAAAGAAGAAGGTCACTGGTAGTAAGAGGAGTTATCCAAGGGACGAAGGTCTTCAATTGTATAATTTTGAAGATGATGACAAACTAAGGCCCCAACAGAATCGTCCTTGTACGAAGGCCATAATAGATCTTTCTGTATATCCCAAAGGAGAGCGAGAGTGAGACATTCATCATGTCGTAGGCATTAAAATTGAAGAAGTTGAGAAACTAGAGGAAAATTTAGGAAACTTAGGTTGCTAAAACGTTCAGGTCTCGAAATGTTGTTGTATATTTTGACTCGATAATGTATGATATTTATAAAACTTTTACATTTTTCTTATTTCATTTCCTTTCCTTCTCGAGCCTAAGGCTTTGAAGATGTTTACTTCAACTATTCTTTTCAAGATATATTCGGGGGTGAATTGCGTCCTTCTGATGTTGTTAATAAAGCACGGGAGATCTAATAAGTTGAGAGGGGGACGTGACTCAAAGATAATAATTTTATATGTTTCTCCCGTTCCTACTGCTATACTACCAAAAATGGCAGACAGTGGCAAGTACTGGGGTCAGCTACAGAGATGTTAGGAATCTAGTAATCCAATAAACATAATTGTGGTCGGGTAACCAATTCGACCACGTGCTAGGAAGAAACAGTGTTGTGAAAATAACCACTGGGGAAGAATTTTGAACTACCAACTACTAGCATGCAATAATTGGAATAAACAATATAAACAAGAACTAGATGAATATTTGCGTAACATGGTAAGTGTTATTACGATCATCGATTTCATCAAGTACAAGAACTTAACCCTATTCTAGTGTTTGTGTCATGTGGTGCAGAAAATGGTCAAAACTTCCACCTATCTGTCACATAGAAGTGCACATACAAAATATTCCTTCAGCCTTGCCTCCGCGACTAGGGGTGTGCAACAACGGCTATGGCACATTATACAAGTCTGATTCTCCCCCATGCGCTTAAGTTCTAGGCGGAACACCACAAACGGACTACCCTAGGCCTACAAAGGAAAAGGAAGTAGCAACCTTATTGATGACTTCTAGGATCAGTAAAATAATCCTAGTTTGCTACCAACTCTACCAGCAACAGGAAACCCTTCGGATCTCCCGTGGTTCGTTAATTGATTTAGCAACACCGCGAGGGGGCGGGTTAAAGACTATTCATATAACCCACATACTTTCCCTAAAACACTTCAAGGTTTCAAAAATTATGCTTCCCATCACAAAAAAAACCATGCTAAAGTAAGCAAGTAAACACCAGGTTCTAAGGATTACCCGGAGTTTCAAGCTAAGAGTGGAAATCCACACAAGAAGAAGAAAAAATGCTAATTTTTTAGAGAGAAGGCACCAAATTTTTGAGTTTCTAAAAGTGAAGTGAGAGTGTGTGTTCTTTAGGGACTTGAATGGGTTAAATGATTCCTATGGATAGGGGAAAGTACTATGAACTTTCAATTTCAGCATTTTAATGCTCATCTAAAAGCGGTTGGTTTAAGAGAGAAGTACACACTTAATTAATACCAATGGAGGTGGTGGTGTTTAGTATATTACTATTTCCATCAACAATCTTAGGGAATAAAAGATTTGCTGAATTAATAAGTAAAAAATGCATGTTTTCGCTTAAAAAATATTTTCAAAAGTTTGACTTTTTCCCCACCTACATCGTGGCATGAGGCAGTGGTACAAATGTTCAACATGATAGCCTTGTGTTGACTAGGTCTAACACGAGGTTTCCTCATGTTGAGGGGCTCTAACACGAGCCGGGGAGTCAACACGACCGTGTTCCCTAGTACCTCCTTCTTTCAAAAATAATTTCACCCAACAAGTCCTATTTCCTTTCAAATACAAAACATGAAAATCAATTTTAAATTGGAAAATCAACAATATTTTCAACCCAAAATCCTTTGTCACACAAAAAAAACATGCAAAATCTATCTACAAATAAATGTTAAAGCAAAGCAAGAGAGAGCACCCTATTTTTTTTGTCGTCCTCACGTCTTATTTTTCATTGATTTCAATTAAAAAGAACCAATGGTTGGGTCTCCAAAGTCTCCATCAGAAACTCCACCCAAGATGACATCCTTGTGGTCAGGTCTCCACAAATTATCATCATTACCTTTACGTGTTTTGCTTGCTATAGAGAGTGCATGTCCATACTTAGCCAATGTCAAATCCTTATCTATTTCTTCGAGTTTAGAATATAGTCGAGGAGATGTTACGTCCTCGCCACTCTCCACTAATTGCTGAATATTTCTAAGCATAGAAAAATAATCCATGATAGGCATATCATCACTAAAACCATGCATAGCATAAGTCTCATCAACATGATCATCAAAATTAAAATACAAGGTATGATTTTTCTAATCACTCTCATCAACATAAAGGATCTCATCTAGGCATTGACTCTCATTAATCATGCAAGGGTTTTCAAATTGAACAAGATCATCACAAAAAGTTATGTCATTGCACATAAGAGAGGGAATAGGTGAATCAATGCCATCCTTTATGGTTAGAGTCCCTAAATGAAAATCTATCTTAGTCCTTGACATTTTTATGAAAGGTCTCCCAAATAAAATTGAGGACGCACCACCATCGCGCACTACGTCAAGGACAAAGAAGTTTAATGGGAATACTAAATTGCCTACTCTAAGTATCACATCCTTAACTAAACTTCTAGGGTTATCTTGGAACTGATCGAATAATTGGACAATTACTCTAGTTTCTTTAAGATTACCTATGTCTAGGTTTTCATAAACACTAGAAGGGATCGCATTAATGGATGCTCCTAAATCGATCATAGCATTTTCCACCGATTTTTCACCTAAGAAGATAAGAATTGAAAACCTCCCGGGGTCATCACATTTCTTAGGCAAGTAAGATAGATGGTGGCAAGTACTGGGGTCATCCACAGAGATGTTAGGATCTAGTAATCTACTAAACACAACGACCTGACCGCATGTTAGGAATAAACAGTGTTGTGAAAATAACGATTGGGGGGATTTTCAACTATCATCTACAAACATGCAATCAACAGAATAAACTATATAAACAAATACGCAGGGAATATTTACATAACATAATCAATGTTATTTTGATCATCGATTTCATCAAATTCAAGAACTTAACCCTATTCCAGTGTTTGTGTCACGTGATGAAGACAATGGTCAAGAATTCCCCCCTATCTGTCACATAGAGGGGTGCATATAAAATCTCCCATCAGTCCAAAAAGTGGCCAAAACCCTAGCAGCCGCCATGATCACAAAAACACATAGAAATAGGTAGATCTAGAACTCTAAGAAAATAAACATCAACACAAGAATACAAATATAGTCCCCAAGTTTAATTAACTACTCCCTAAAAAAAAGATCCATGAAAAATAGTGAGTTAAATGCCATGGATCTAAGAAAATAAGATGAAGAAAAGAAAATAAAATAAAAGAGAAGGAAAAGAGAATAAGTACTCCAGAGAGAGAACTCTCCTCTTGCCACATCCCTTAGGCAATGACCCCGGGGGGAAACTTTAACCCCAATATGGTTGCGGCCTTTGTGGATAAGTGTCTTACAATGGGGAACAAGAAAGGTGGAAATATTTCTATGGGAGGCATAGTTGGACTCTTAGCCCAACACTTGGGCCATTTGTCTCCTTCTTCATTGGCAGTGGAAAATTTGGGTCTACACGGTACATGATGGGCGAAAGCAGGGATGGTGGAAACTACGACTTCAGAGAATCACTTTTATATGGCTATATAGTGGCTCTTCAGGGCTAAATTTCAAGATTCAATTCCAGCCAAAGCGCACAACTATCGATCAGGATACGATGTTGGAGGACCTTTTCATAGCCTATGATCCGAGGTTTGAGAATGATTGCTATGGAATCCTACTAAACCCGGATTAGACATTGAGGTGGATGACAACGAGTTCCTAGTTAGAGTGTCTCTTAGCCACACTAGCCTACACCTAGACATTCTTGATCATTTTCATATCTTAGGAGTGCAACTTGCTAGTTCTACTAAGATTATGAGGGATATTGGTGAAGTAGTAGGTGGGATGAGTTTTCAGTTGGATGACTTTGGGGACGACATTAGGTTCTGTGGAGGATACCATGTCCACTTGGGGTTCTAGACTGGATTCCATTGAGTGGCCGCTGAAGGAAGAGTTTGCCATCGTGGATGAAATATTGGAAGCTCAAGAAGAGGCTATCGAGCAAGTGCTTAAGATATTTCACCATTTAAAGCTAGATGGTTTCAAATATGTAATTCCTATTGAGAGGCATGAGATGCGTCATGTAGGGAGAAGGAGGAGGCACGAGACTCGGTACTTGAGGAGGGATCCTTTGGGGTCACATGAGTGAGCTTCACTATATTTTTCTCTCCAACTTACGGTTTTAATTGATTCATTGCATTGGGGACAATGCAAAGCTCAAGTGTGTTCCGGGGGGAGTACTGAAACACTTAGGATTTTTCATCTTGGTATTCCTTTGTGTCCTTGGTGTTACTTTAGTTTTCTTTTTGTTGGTTTTGGAAAGTTGGTAGAAATCTTGTGTGATTTTTAGATGGTTATCACTTTGTTGGGGAATGTTTTGGGATGAACACTTTGGCGGTGTAATTTTTTCTTTTTCACTATATTTTGTAGTATGAAGCCCAACTTTGAGGAATTTTGTGCTACACAAAAAAATGAAAATTTTGAAAAAATGAAAATATATATACCCGGCTAAGTAGGAAACCCGAAAGGGCAACTTAGGAAAAAATGAGAAGTAAAGCCCAGATAGGTCGAAAGGCCTAGGTAAAAATGAGAGGCTAAGGTCCGAATGGGTTGGAAAACCTAGGCAAAAATGAGAGGCTGTGTGAAAAATGAGATAGCCAGCTCAACATGTGGGAATGCTAGGATGAAAACCCAAAAGGGCTCCCTAGGAAAAATAAGAGAAATTTGAAATGGAACTTCAACATATTTTGGCCATCTTTGGCTGATTTTCATCAACATATCTAGGATTTTCTTTGGCGGTTTCTTTGAGGGAGTAAGCTAGTTCAACACTTATCTTTCATGCTTAACTTTTTCTTCAAAATATTTTTGGATGGTTTGGTTACTTTAGCAAATTTGGGGAGTGTGAGAGTTGTGATACTCTTAATTATTTAGGGGAACTGGGGTTTCTTAGGAATAATTTGAATGTATTGGCTAACTTCTCTTTTCATGCTACATTTCGCTTAGATATTTTCTCATTTTTTTGATCGAGGACGAGTAAAGGTTTAAGTGTGTGGGATTGATGTGCATCATTATGCATGCATTAGCCGATGCATTTAACACATTTATTATCATCTTTTTTTGGTTGATTGCTAGTTTCAGTTAGGTTTGCACGACAAAGGGTTTAGACAACTGCTTTTGGTTTTATATCTGAATCCCACATTTTGTAGACTTAATTGAGTTTCAGTTAGGTTTGCACGACCAAGGGTTTAGATGACTACTTTGTTTTCACAGACGCCTAGATCTTCCTCTTTGATCCCATTAGTAAGTTTCTCGTGAGTACTTCTTTAGTGGAAAGCCATCCGCAAAGGTGGTAGTAAATATTTCAAGACCGTTCGCAAGAATGGTAGAAGATATTGATGGCCATTCATAAGAAGGATAGTAGATTTAAGGCCAATAACTCCAAATCTTGGTAGTAGAAAGAATTGGGACCAATAAAGCAGGATTCAAAGTTCAAGAGGGCCAAAGAAGAAATAGAGGGATCATTGTTCAAGGTTGCACGGAGTTCTGGGAAAATTTGAAAAAAATCAGCACTTAATAGTGTCACTATTGGATTTTTCTTCTGAAGCGCTGTAAAATCGACAGCAAGAATCCCAAATCCAACCAATTGTTCATCCGTAGCGGAATAAAGAAGTTAGCTAAGAGAACAAATCACGATCGGCACGGACCGCACAAGCTTGACGCAGACCAAAACCTAGTATGAGTCACACCAATTGGCATAGCCTGTGTCTGGGGGCCTTGGCACTTCCCGTATCACCTGGTATAGGCCGTGTCAAAATCTGACATGAGAGTCACCTCTTTTCTATCAAAAATCGGCTAAGTATGGGGGCGGGATGTTCCATTTTACACATCATGCGTCATTTCAAGTAACAAATGTCAATACCAGCCCACAGAGTGTGAAGAATGACGCAGGGAGTGCCAAGGTACCGAGCAAAACAAGGCTAGCGGTCGGCACCTGAAAACACGGGACGCGCCCAGTACGAGCGGTCTGTGCCGACACAAGTTCCTGGAGGCTTCTAGGGCTTTTGGCCACTATGAAGGCCTATTTTTAGTCCCAATTCTCAACTACTACATATATGGACCTTTGTCTACTAGGGTTGAAGTATATGCTCATTTCTTTTTATCTTAGTAGGTGGTTAGAGAGACAAAATATTCTCACGTCTCTCTAGTTTCTTATCCTTTCATCTTTTAATCATTGTTTTGAACAAAGGTGTTGAATCCAATGAAATACTTGGGTTCAATTCTTAGGTAGTAGTATATTAAACTTGGGGATTATATTTTTATTCATGTGTGAATGTTTATTTTGTGAGATTTCTAGATCTACCCATTTTTATGTGTTTTGTGACCATTATGATGGCTATTTCTTAATACTTTGGTGAATTTCATGATTGTCACACTTTTTTGGCACCTAATCGAGTCTACTTTCATGTTGGTGCACTATTGCTACTTCCCGGTTAAGGAAACCTAGATGTGTTTGGGGTGATGATAGTCTGAAACTGGATGTGTGCGTGAAGGTTACCGTTATTAATCGTCACGATCAACCATGCATCCAATTAGCCTATGAAAGAGGTTCGAAGGGTTTCAGGTAGAGATAGAGTAGGTAAAAAAATAGGGTTATTTTTTAATCCTAGAACCATTAATAAGAAGGTCACTTCCTTTGCCTTTTCAGGCCTAGGGGTAGTTTGGTCATGGTGTTCCACCTGGGACTTAATTGTACGGGGAAGAATCAGACCTACGCAATGAGTCGTAGCCATTGTTGCACTCTCCTAGGTATGGAGGCTGGTGGAAAATTTTATACGTGCACCTCTATGTGACATCTAGGGGACGGTTTTGACCATAGTCCGCACCACGTGACACAAACACTACAATATGGTGTAGTTCTTATACTATGATTGAAATAACATTGGTCGTGTCACGCAAATATTCCCTTAGTTTTTATTTATATAGTTTATTCCGTTGATTGCATACTTGTAGTAGATAGTTGAAAATCCCCCCAAATGAGTATTTTTGCAACACTGTTTATTCCTAACGTGTTGTCAGATTGACGACCCAACAGTGGTTGTGTTTAGTAAATTACTATATTCCTGACATCTCTATGGATGACCCCGGTACTTGCCACTATCTACCATTATTTTTAGAATAGTAGTAAGAATGGGAGCAACATAAAAATCTTATCTTTGACTCCTAACCATCCTCCCTTCTTGTTTAACGACGCTCTGGAAGGGGCAGGTCAACAATCCAAGAGAAGCATAGAATAATTTTAGTTTTATCTCATTTCGCCTATGAGTCCTTTTGGATTTTCATCCTAGCATCCCACATTTTTTCCTTTCCCTTTTCCAAAGCTCATTTCTCACCTTTTCCACACCATTTAGCCTTTCACTTTTGCATAGGTTTTTCAACCTATCCATGCCTTTCCCATTGTTGCCAAAGTCACCCTATGGGGTTTTTGACTTTCTACTTAGATGTGTCTATTTTTTTCTTTTTTTTATGTAGAACAAAATTCCCAAAGTAGGCTTCATACTACAATGATAATAAGGGGGGAAAACACAAAGAAATTTTGCTAGAATTCCTAAGTGCCTAACTACTCCCTCCCCCACATTTAAATATTGCATTGTCCCCAATACATCATACGAAGTCTTCAAATAATAAGTGGAATATGAAGAGTGGTAAGCACTTACTCTTGGGACCCCGAAGGGCCCGATTTCATGCGCCTCATCTCACTCTTCCCCTTCTTTCTTCTTTCCTCAATTCTTATCTTTCATAGGGAACAAGGTCATGGAAACCCTCTAGATTTGAGGCATTCATCCTCTCAATCAATTTCTCCATAGCATCTTCTTGCACATTGTCTCTCCCGTCTACTAAAGAGAACTCCTCCTTCACTTCTTGCTCGAATCCATAGATTCAAGCCTCATCCTTAACTCCTCTATTTGAAAGCTCATTCCACCTACAACGTGGCTAACGTCTTCTGCCATTTGGGTTAAACTGATGAGTTGTTCCCCAAATGTGCAATATTGATCAAAGAAGTTCACCGGTAGGTTGGTTCGGGTTGGTTGTACTCCAGGGGGATTCTCACCTTCTTCTTCTTCAATGTCCACATCCAAGGTGGGAGGCCGTTGTCGTGCCTCTGAAAGATAGTATTTATATGCCCTAATTGCGGCTATACTACTAGAAAGTAGATAGTATGGCAAGTCGGGGTCGTCCACA
>JAUOBV010116908.1:0-12846 GCA_032360425.1 Rubia occidens | reverse complement strand
AGCACTTGTTGTGTTAGACGGTTGAAATTAATTGACATTTTTAGTTAGACACATGTGTTTGCCACAAATTATGCTATTGTTATGTTGATGCACATGGAAATTGTGCAAAACCAAGTTGTTGACACAAATGAGAGTCATGGGTATTTTTGTATTTTTATATATAGGTGAATGCTCAAAATGACGTCATTTTGAGCGTCTCTTACCTTCCTGGCCAAACACTTCTGAGCCCCGTTTCTTTCCTCCTTTTCTCTTTTCAGATATAATTGTCATTGTGAATTTACAATTTGAATATTCAAGAACAATCGTTTCAGAAGGAAGCCTGGCGGCTACACCCAACCCTCACCGGAAGATTCCTCCGCCGATCCTAAGAAGTGGAAGAAGGACATAGGCAACGACGAAGGGAAGGAACCGAAGAGAGAGAGAGGTAACGCCGAATGGAAGGAACCACGGGGGGTTAAATCTGGTGCTGTGGATAGGAAGAAGAAGAGGGAGAGGGATGAGGTGGAAGCTGAGTATAAGGCGATGAGGTATGGCGTAGATGAGGCGGCGGTGGATAGGGTGGAGCGGGCGCGCGGGGCTGGAGAGGCTGGCTCAGGCAAGCACGCAGGTGCACGTTATCAGGCGCTGCCCATGCATTTATATCTCTGAGGGCGTCTTTTGCCCCTATTTTGGGCGCGTGGCCGCACGTTTGAGCGCGCTGGCCGCGCGCGGTCTTCTTCACCCGGCCGGTCTTCCGTTGCTCCGTTTTCGATCTTCCGTTGCTCCGTTTTGAGAGTTCTTGTAGTCTTTTTTATTGTACTCGAGAAGACGAATCTAATGGTGCCATCCTTGGAGGCTGGTTATTCGCGAATAATTCTCAGAACTTGGCTCAAGCTTTCGGATCACAACTAATCCGCCTCTTTGACTTTCTTCTTCGACCCTTCTATCTTCTACCACGTTTTGACCCGTGGCCTTCATTCTTCTACTATTCTTGTGAATGGCCTTCTTCAAAGCTCTAATGTAAGTCTTCAAATCTTCAAAGACAGTCTTCAAAGCCTTCCAACAATTCCCTTATTACACAAAATCCTCTAGAAAAGTTATAAAAGCACAAAGTTGCTCTTAACTCTCCTTAGAAAACTTCAAGGAACATTGCCACACATAGAGCACAGAAGTGTACAAAAGTGAATCCAAAATTTCCTAAAATAACCGTATAAAATGGACACATTAGGGAGTTATTGACACAAAAAGAAAAATAGATGAAAATGAACTGCTAATGGCATGTTCACTTTGACATCTTATACAATTTCTTCTTTTTTTCCAATGGGATTTTGACCAAATGTTGTGGTATCTCCTGTTCATTTTGGGAAGTTCTCAGGCTCTATGTACTGAAATGCTTGTAAAATATTGTATGGAATAACCCGTTAGCTACCATTATTACCGAAACTCATCGTAAATAGTAGACTGACCAAAACCTCTGACGCCCTCTCTATGTCAACTGTGCAAAGTGCCCCAAATGAAGACTCCGAGAAAGCAAAGCTCGCTCAGGTCCGTTTCCTTTATGTGTATTTGATGATTGTTGAATATTAGTTTTGAGGGTACATCTTGATTTCATTTTTGAGAGATGGTTTATGTAGCTAATTTCACGTATAATCAAGGCATACAAGTCATATAAATATGCACGTATCCTCTCGGAACATCAATGGTGATGTTGCGTTGACAAGGAGGTATCACATATTTCATAAATTTTCTTGGTTTGCTTAAAGAAGAAGGAGGTATCACAGTTTTGTTCTGTACTTTGGAATTGTCTATTAAGCCTTGTTCATGTAAAGACAAGTATTTTTTTATATGGACTCATTGGTTTCAGGGAATGTGTTATGTTTTCCTATTTGAAGTTAAATGAAATGGATATAGTTAGGGAATGATTACTAGTCAATTCCCCATTCTGTTGGTATTGATTTTCAAATAAATTAACTAATTAATTGATAGAGCATTTGTTGACAGTTCATTAACAGTACATTACTTTCTAAGCTATGTACCCTTTCATTTTCTCTAAATAATTGACACCGGTGGAATGCAATTGGGGATGTAAGCTGGTAAGTTGTTGTTCCGATGTTTCATATTAGGATTGCCTTCTTTGACGCACAAAATTTTCAGCCAATATGGCATTCTTGATCCACTGACAAGTGTTGGTTTCCCGAGGGAGGGAAATCAGCCAAGGATGATAAATTCTCAGTATTTTCACATTCTCTTAATCATGCACGATGATTAATCATATTCGACTAGCTGAGAGGTAAGCAAACTCGGTCACCTATATCTATAAACATTGTGATTTGTTGCACCTTGATGCTTTATTGTAAGTTCGAGTGCCGCTATCTCCAAAATTTTCTTTTCACCCTATCCTTGAGTATCACAACATTGAATATGTACTGAATCAAGTTGTATGATGAAGAGGAAAGTTTTTATTATCGATAGGTTGGTCACTTCACTTGGTGATGATTGCTTGTGCTGGCTATTGCTTATATTTTTGGTGATGAATTTTTGGTGCATTATTTCACCTTTTGAGACATACGAATACTCATGCATATAAATTTATTTGTTCATATGCACTCCATGTTTATTATTTGTGGAATAGAGTGTGAAAAAGTCGCACATTGCTCGATAGTCGCTGAATAATGTAACTAATGAAAAAGAATATGAAGTTCTCCATTGGTAATCAACTGTGTGTTCTTATTGTGGATGGAGACTTTGTAGTTTGCACCGATTCTTGAGCTTGTGCAACTACGGAAGAAGAGTGGATTTTTTCTATTAAAGTGACTATCAAGATTTACTATTTAATCCTATCAGTGGGGATGGATTTAAGATCAAGTCCTGTGATGATAATGTCACTTATTAAAGTAATAAAAGTCTTATTTGTGTCACTTCCCAGCCACTGATACTTCTGGATGTTAGCTGCTTACTTTTTTAAGTTCACAATGATGTATTTGTCTGTTTGGAGCAGTTCTTAGATGACAATAAAAACTTCATCTTAGCAATACTGGAAAATCAATAACTTAGTAAAGTTTTTGAATGCGCCCAATAAGTTTGTTATCTTTTAATAGTGCATATGCAGAATGTGCTAGTAATATCTTGAAAAGAATGTTGATATATTGGTGACAAGCAGACGGTGGATAAAGTTAAGGTTCTACAATAGTAAACACTTAAGAGTAATGATATTCTCAGTGAAATATCATGGTAAAACATTACAGTGAATGATGTGACATTAGAAAAATGACTAATATATCCATTGGTAGTTACACTATTTAAGGTGATTAGTGATTTAGTCTTTTCATTAATAGCCACATTTTTGTTTCCTGTCTTCTCATGTGACATTTGATTGTTGATTAGTGTGATTATCCTTTGAATGCACTTCATTCTGTATGTAACTGTCCATTTTTCTTCTCTTCTGGCTGTTCTCTTGGCATAATTTTCATATTCTCTTCAGCAAGATTATGAAGCTTGATTGTATCTGTGATATCTTGATTTTTGTCTTATATTCACTAGTAATACGATATATTGAAAACTACAACCATAACTAAGTTATCGGTGTACTGTAGGTGAGGCTTCTTGAGGAAATGGCCCGATCAAAACCTTTCAATTGTATGATAATATGGTCATCATCAATTGAAAATGTTGTGGGGAGGTCTCAGTGGCATGGGGGAATACTAAATCAAGTACTATTCTCCTTGTTTCTAATTACACTGCTGCACTAAAGAATTCTAGATGGATGAGAAAACTATATACACCATATAGTTTGCATTGTTGTGTTGCTGTTATGCTTTTTATAAACTGTAGAGATGTTGGTTGCATTGGTTAGGTTTTGTTTTGATGTTCGGATACTTGAGAGAACTTGGTTACTGATCATTAATGTTTTTACCTGATTTTGGAGATAGTGGTAAATAATTGTGGCATCCACTTCCTGATAATCGACCGCAACATTTTACATGAGATGGTCAAAGTTATCAATGAAAAGGCAAGCTTTCTTCATCCTTGGTGTTTGTTTGGGATGTCTACAATACTGCGTCATTATATGAACACATAGTTACCCCCAAAACTTACTTGTTTCATATAATGGGTTCCATAGTGAGATATTTAGAGCCCAATATATCAAGGTTCATTGTGTTTCAGGGTTCTCTTTCTTGGGAAGTTATTGTTTATCTACATTTTCTAGAGTTGAGCATACTAAATATAACATTTAATGTTCATATTAGCAATATTGTATGGTTGAAAGTTCTGTATTGATCAAAGTATGTTTAAAACTATCTGCAGTGTATACTTGGGAGCATTTAAATAATTAATCTAGGGAAAATGCTCCATTTTCTGAGCCATAATGGACAGAGTTCATCAAAATCAGGATTTTACGAGATTAGCAAATGGTTTTCGCTAACAAGATAGTTCAGCCAACAAAAGTATTACATCTAAATTATGAAAGTTGAAGTTTGCCATTTATAATTTCCTTGAGAAATTGTGATATGTCAGCTAACGAGAGTCGCTTTTGCAGATTCTTATTACAATCTAATCAGAGTTACTAAGAGATATGGGTATGAGTTGTGTTCATATTGCTTTAGATTGTTTAGAATCATTACACTGCCAATTTCCAGAGTCGGTATCATGTGAGCTAGAGGACCTAAAGGTTTAAGGCTTCCGAGAGTGTTTTACTTGTGCGGAAAAAGGTGGAGGAAAGGTTCTCACTGGGAATCTACCATGCTTAGTAGTTCAGTGTATTTGCCTCGAATTGAAGGATGATGACGATCAAGTGAAATCAGATCCAAATATTAATTGTATCTACAAGGTTATTCATCAATTTCATGATTATGTTCATCAGTTATTTTGGCAAGAAATGGAGGAACTATATCTGGCAGCATTAGATGGCCCCTTGTAAACCAGCACTTCTTCTCAAGAATTTGTCATCGGAGAAGTCATTGGTTCCTTTCTCCGCAATTGATTTGATCTTCTACTAAGCGAGAGCTATCTCGTTGCTTTAAGGAATGCAATGTGGAAGCTTAAGGAGAATGTAAGATTCTTGAACAACTTCCTTGTCTTTGTCACGTTTAGAGGAGTTGAGCACGGGCGGATATAGGAGTTGTTGAAGTTGTGGTCACAATGTTGTTTACGTAACTTTCGATCCCGGTGACAGGTTTACGTTCGATAATGCAAAGTTATATTTCTACCTTCGTTGGCTTGTTGCTGGTTCTTATTCTTACCAGGTTACTGGAATCTCAAAGATGTGTGAAACTATTATTTAATCAAGCTCTTTGCCCCTTCCAAGTGAAAACGTAGGACGTGTGGTCTAACTTGAAACTTGATGACCATAAATAAAACTTGATGCTACTCATATTTGCACCAGACATGCCATGAATTAGAGACACATGAGGAGCTTACTGGGCAGCCTGATTTATACGAAAGGCAACAAGATGGTTTACACCGAATATATGGCAACATGTTCATGGATTGAACCATCACTTTAATTGAAAGATGGATTTAGTTTACTGATGTTGAAATCATGCAATTTGGCTCATTTTCTTCATCTTTGTTGCATGCTAAACTACTTCTACATCAAGTTAGCAATTGAAGGCAACCTTCTGTGGAGGTCAAATGATATGAAAATGTACAAAAAAAAGTATAAGGAAATGGAAAATTAGAATTAAAGAGCTAAATCTCTAAATATAAAGTTGAGTTTAAAATACTACTATATACTCCCTCGTCCCACTTTAAACTTCCTATTTGCTTTTTCAGAGTTAAATTTTACAAACTTTGACCCTAAATATAAATTAATATATAAACAATAAATCAATCATGTGACATATCGTTAGATTTATCTTAACATCTATTTTCTAAATATTAATTTTTTATGAGATATTATTATATACAACTAGAAATATTTACGGTCAAACATGCTCATTGAAGATCGTGAAAAAGCAATTCGGAACTTAATAGTGGGACGGAGGGAGTATATATTTCAAGGATTGCTCGTCCGGACCTCTTAGGGACACAGATTCTAAATTGGACACACAACCACACTTGCATAACCATAGAATTGATCGATGATTCATTAGCCGAAAATATTAAAGTCGCAACGCTTTTCGCTATGTGAATTTCTTTCAACATAGTAAGAATGAATACTGATTAAAAGCGGTGATTGGTTTTTCATTAAAGATACTCTGATAAAAGAGAGCACAAATTTACCAACAATATGGTACATCCATATCGAATTAAACGAAAAAGCTGATACATTGCCGGGTCGGACTCGGGTCGAGTGGGTTTTTGGGTCGAGTGGGTTTCTCAGGTTTCCCGAGTCGAGTGGGTTGAGTGGGTTCTCGGGTGGGTTGATGACTTCTCGGGTCGAGTGGGTTTCTCGGGCGGGTTCATAATTTACGGGTCGGAGCTTCAATTTCCAGCCGAAGTGAAGGATACCCAAGCCGGTGATAGCTTCGCACGGGCCAGAGATGGAGGGGGAAAAGCGGGGCCGGTGATGACTTGCCCGGATGGCGACGGCTTCGCAAGGCCAGAGATCGACGCATAGCGAACAGGGCTCAGGCCGGAGAAGCGGGCACCCGAAAGAGGAGGAAATACTGGAGCTGAGATCGGCGACAGAAGAGGGGGAGAATAAGGAGAAGGGAGAGGTAGAGTGGAATCGGGGCGGAGCTCGGCGGAGGAAAGAAAGGAGAGGGCGGCTGTGTTTCTGAAACAGAGAGAGGGAGAAG
Organism: Rubia occidens; assembly: GCA_032360425.1. NCBI lineage: Eukaryota > Viridiplantae > Streptophyta > Magnoliopsida > Gentianales > Rubiaceae > Rubia > Rubia occidens. Next base: position 6,127 of record JAUOBV010116908.1, on the reverse strand, counting down.
CCTCACCAATCAGGGACCAAAGTCTAAATTACATAAAACTAAAGGGATAAAAAAAATTCACAACAACAAGGGGTAAGATAGACATTACACCTTAAAAATGGGGCTGCAAGGAGTAATATTGGGGCTGCAAGGAGCAGCTCCGAATTAAAAAAGTGTAAGCTAGGTATTTCCTCAGGTTCACCAGCTTTTGCACACTTCTTTTTTTCACCTTGAAACACTTACTTGAAGAATCGAGAACAATATTGTTGCTACATTTGATGTGACCTTATGAAACCAATTACCAACACCAAATGAAACTCTACCACCAGCCGAAAATTATCTAAAGAAAGCACTTTTGTTGAAAGGTTTTAATAATTCTTTCCGTGGAGAACTTAATAGTAATGAACCAATGATTTAAAAGCATTATTTTTTAACGAAAAGTTAAGATTAAAATGAAGGTCTAAACAAAGTCTTTAAAATGATTAACAAATATTCTAAACACATGAACTAATATATCTTTCCTAATTGTAAATGTCTGATTATTTAGTAAAAAAGAATTCAAACTATAATTTAAAATATGGTTTTAAACAGTTTAGATAAAAATGGAGGTCTAAATAAAGTCTTTAAAACGATTAACAAACACTACACATGAAGTAATGTATCCTTGTTAATTACAAGTGTCTGATTATATAGTGAAAAGTGATTTAGACTATAATTCAAAAGCAGTTTAGATAAAAATGGAGGACGAAACAAAGTCATTAAAATGATTAACAAAATTCTAATCACATGAACTAATATATATTTGTTGGTTGTAAGTGTATGATTATTTAGTAAAAAGTGATTTAGACTATAATTTTAAAGTATGATTCAATAATAGTTTAGATAAAAACTAATGGAGTTTGGAACAAAGTAGTTAAAACGATTAACAAACATTCTGAACACATGAACTAATGTATATTTGCTAATTGTAAATGTATGATTATATAGTAAAAATTGATTTAGACTGTAATTTTAAAATAGTTTAAATAAAGATGGAGGTTGAAACAAAGTCATTAAAACGATTAACAAACATTCTGAACACATGAACTAATATATATTTGCTAAGTGTAAATGTATGATTATATAGTAAAAATCAATTTAGACTATAATTTTAAAATAGTTTAAATAAAGATGGAGGTTGAAACAAAGTCATTAAAACTATTAACAAACAATCTAAATACATGAACTAATATATCTTTGCGTTAGTGTATGATTATATAGTAAAAAGTGACTTAGACTATAATTTTAAAAAAAAATTAGATACAGATGGAGGTCGAGACAATGTCATTAAAATGATTAACAAACATTCTAAATATATGAACTAATATATTTTTGCTAACTGTAAGTGTATGGTTATTTATTAAAAATGATTTAGACTATAATTTAAAAATAGTTTAGATAAAGATGGAGGTTAAAACAAAGTCATTAAAACAATTAACAAACATTCTAAACACATGAACTAATATATTTTTGCTGATTGTAAGTGTATGATTATTGGGTAAAAAGTGATTTAGACTATAATTTAAAATAGTTCAAATAAAAGTTAATGGGGGTCTAAACAAAGTACTTAAAAATAATTAACAAACAATCTAAACATATGAACTGATATAGCTTTGCTAATTGTAAGTGTGATTATATAGTAAAAGGTGATTTAGACTATGATTTAAAAATAGATTAGATGAAAATGGAGGTCGAAACAAAGTCATTAAAACGATTAAAAAACATTCTAAACACATGAACTAATATATCTTTGCTGATTATAAATGTGTGATTATTTAGTTTAAAAAATTAGATAAAAATGGAACTCTAAATAAACTCTTTAAAATGATTAACAAACATATTGAACATATGAACTAATATATCTTTGATAATTGTAGATTATTCATTAAAGAGTGATTTAGACTATAGACAAATTCTTGGGAAAGACCGTGTTTCCATAAACTTATGGAAAGACGGGGGTTTAATTAGAATAATAAAAGGTAAAAGGTCTTAGTTGCAATATTAAAGTTTTATTATGAAACATGTACTGTAGTAGTTATAAAATTTATAACCGGTTCATGCAACTCGAAAATTTTATCTTGATTTCTTCTAATTTACACTTTAAACCTTGTTCTTTCCATGATTTATGGAAAGACCGTCTTTCAAGAGACGGACTCTAGACTATAATACAAAAATATGATTTATAAATAGTTTAGATAAAAATGGAGGTCTAAACAAAGCTCTTAAAACTATTGACAAACAGTCGGCCCACATGAACTAATAATATTCCTTTGCTAATTGTAAGTGTGTAATTATGTAGTAAAAAGTGATTTAGAGTATAATTTATGAATAGTTTAGATTAAAAATGGAGGTCTAAACAAAGTTCTCAAAGCGATCAACAAACGTTTCATACATATGAACTAATTTATACATTTACTAGTTGCAAGCTCTACAATTATCTTGCAAAAAAAAAATCTAAACGAAATCATTAAAACGATTAACAAATATTATGAATATATGAACTAATATAAATGTGTGTGCTAGTTGTAACTCTCGTAGAAAATAAAATTTGAATTACGTCGATTAATAAACATTATAAACACATGAATTAATATACAATATCTTTGATATTGCTAATTGTAAGTATTGTAAGAAAAAGTAAGTTTGAAATAAATCTTTAGAATGGTTAATATATCATTTAATCCATGAAAAAAATTAATTTAAAATTTAAAATTATGATCAATTAATTTTAAACATGAATTACAAATATTAATTCTGGTTAAAATTTGAAATACATATTTCTAGATAAAATAAGACAAAAGAAATTGTTAAAAAGAAGTCAAATAAGTAGTAAAACATTGTAAAACATGTAATAAAAGTAAGTTTGAACTATGGCATTTTGGGAAGTATAGGTTTAATTTAATGTTCAATAACCGGTGTTTACGATTTTATTAGAATTTCTCCATGGCCACCTTCATCCACGTGCGCCTGACTGTTCCTACCTCCACGCGCACGCGCTTTTTAATTGTCCAATATTCACGCGCGCTTTCCAACTATTGCGTCCAATATTTAGTTTTATAATTGCAATTCAATCCTTCGTCTCACCATATCTTATTGTGAGACGGTCTCACACAAGTCTTTGTATTAATAAAATAACTAAGCAAGGTATATTGTGTGAGAATGAGTAGGAGAAACAATAAAAGGTGAACCGAATATTCATCAACAAATTTAATCTAGTTCGAACCATTGAAACCTCGAACCACTGAATTATGGGAATAAAATGTCAGTACACATATATTAACCTAATAACAATATAAGCTCAATAGAATACCATAATAAACCTAGGAAATATCAGTAATAATAGATTGGAACATATATTATAGCCGTTGAAACTTTGGAGCATCATGATCATACGGGCTGGAACAGTCGGATCATCATAGTAACAAAGTCCCGTTTTCAAGAAAAATGGGCATGGAGTTCCTCTCCTCTTTTCAGTTACTTCATGATAAAACTGCATTTCACATCATAAAAAAATAGTAAGTTTACCCATTTAATTAGGAAAAACCGATTACTTGCATGACATCATGGTCCGTTTACACATTTCTGATTTGTTGTATAGGCAAGGTGCGCATCGTTTTGTCTTATACTTTTCCAAAGATTTGGTGCCTCCCTTCTCCAACCCTGCAAAAGCATCAGCATACTACCATTTAAAATTCACAAAACAAGTTAAGTAACACCAATAAACAATAGCATCAAAGTTTTCCAAGGAACAAATGAACCCTAAAATCTACCATCATGCAATAAACAGTAAAATCATAACTTTGCAAATTTCAAAAGCTTTTAATCATAAAACTTGGTCTTACAGTATTATATTTTTTGAGTGGTACATAGTTTGAATATTACTAACACTATACTTTTTATAGACTAAATTTTTAGAACAAATAATATTATTTCATAATTTATACAAATAATAGCTATAATATTTTAATATAAATATATATTATTTCTTATATAATTAATTAATTTACTATTTTTCTACTATGAATAAAAATATATTATTTTATATAAATATAAATATTTTTATATTTTAATTGAAGTATAATTTATATTTATTATCAAAATAAAAATTACAATATTATAATTATCATTTCAATATAAAATTTATAATGTTATTGTTCAAGTTGTATATGTGTCGAATTTGAATAAAAATATAATTTTCATATGAACCCATTTTTTAGTAAGAAAATCATATTAATTTTTTAATTTGTACTTTGAATAATAGTTACATTATTTTATTATAAATATATTATTTCTATATAAATACTATTTTATAATTTTATATATAAATAGTAATAAATTAAGTAGTAAGATTATACTTTAACTAAATTAAAATTAAGACAAAAAAATTAATATCATACGAAAAAAATAATATTTTAAATTTACTTTTTGAGTTGTCGAATATTAATAAAAGGGATAAATACATTTATAACCCTGAATTTTGTCTGAAAGTGTCAATATAACCCTGCAATCTCAGAAATTTCCAATTTAACCCTAACTAATAATTATATGTGTCAATCTAACCCTAACTTTTGGAAAAAAAAGTGTCGATATAGCCTAACACCCTAATTCCGGCGTTGACCGATGACATTTTGACAATGACTAGAAACTGAAATGACCAAAATACCGTTGATTAAGATGCTGAAAAATTAATACCAACAATACCCTTGTGATGTGGTAGGTTACTAATTTTCTTCTTCTTCACCGCCGCTGCTCCGCTGTTTCTCCGGCGGAAACTGCTGTTGCTCTGTCGAGAACTGTCACTACTCCACCGCTTCTCCGGGGAAACCGATGCCACTCAGCCCTAGTAAAGCACCACTCAAAAATCTTCCAAACTCCACTGCACGAGTGTGTTCCCATACCTCACCAGTTCGCCGGTGAATCATTTTCTCCGCTGATCACCGAATCAATTTTTGGCATCCAAGGAAATTAGTTGTCTCCGCTGCCTACTCTTCCGCTACCACAACGGAGTACGACAGAGAAGGCACCGCGACGATGAGTGTGAAGCCGGCATCTCCGTCGTCGTTCTGCGGGTTCTGGGAACTCTAACCATTGCTTAGCCTCCTCCCATCCACACCATTGAAACCCTAACCGTCGTTCACCCCCGCCACTCATCCCCACGCGCACCCAGCTCTCCTCGCCGCCTCTCACCTATTGCTCATCCCCACCGTAGCTCCACCCCACCTCAACTCAATCCCCATCGTCGCTTCACCAAGCGCCACTGTAACTCAATCCCCACCGCTCAGTGCCAAGCCGTGACTCAGCCCCAAGCCGCGACCCAACCCTCACTATTGCTTCGCCCCACCGCGATTCAGCCCTACTCGACTCAATCCCTACCGTCGCTCTGCTTCACACCACCGTAAATCAATCCCCACCGCTGCTCCACCTCGCTCAACCCCAAGCCGCGACTCATCCCTCATCGTCGCTTCACCGCACCGTGACTCAGCCCCACCGTGACTTTATTCCCATCGCGAATCAGTCCCACTGCAAACCCTAACATCATCAAAAACCCTAACACCATGCCGCTTCACCTCACTCAGCCCCACGCCGCCCCGTCACCCTCTAAGCTACCCCATTGGAATTGGGGAGTACGATCTAGATGGGGTGAAATCTGGGGGAAGACTTAGGGCGGTGAAATCTAGTGAATGAAGAGGAAATGGATCTCTAGGGAGAAGAAAAGGGTAATATGGGAAGGGGTAGTTCAGTCATTTCACATTTAATTTTTTTTCTTTTTTTTAAAATTCCTTTCGTAAATTCCTTCATCATCGAGGCAAGTGCTTGAACTTGCTCTTCTAATTTGAGAGATTGAGCCTGCTCATCCAATGTCTTCACTCAGGATCTAGTGCCAAATTGTCTTGTCTCGTTGGCCATTTCTTCGAACAACACCATTGCATCCCTCAAAATCTTGTTGGCTATGGAACCATTGCATGTAGCATTTTCCATTCTCATGTCTTAGTCATAGATCCCTTCAAGGAAATGATACACCAAGTAACCTTCTTTGAGTGGATGTGGGAGGTCGTCGCCGTACCTCTCAAAGATAATATTTATAGCCCTAAATGCGTGCTAACTACAA